>JACMIF010002944.1:0-16098 GCA_014805445.1 Diplogasteroides magnus
ATATATTGGTTCACGTCATTGTATTTTTTTGGAATGATAGTAATGTCTAGTTTTCATGATGAAGAGCACAGACCATCAAATGCTTTCTAGTTGCCGGTGGAATGGCTAAACGAGATATTCGTGGAAATTCAAATTTCGTTTCCCGATGAAAATTTCGTCAGGACAAAATTTTCGTTGGGAGCGTGCACATGCTTCTCATAGCATCCACTGTAAACAAGGAACAAATATTTTGGCTACATCGTCCATAATTTTTAATAACGTGAGAGTGCGGACATCACAATCATTTTTTTCTAAACCGCAACTAACTGTAGAGCGCAAACAAATTTCGACGGCCCGACGAAATTTTCGTCAGTGAACGAAATTTTTCGTCGGCCGAGAATACGACCCTTATATTGAAATTTTTTGCTCCTAAGCATCTTACTAATGAAATAATTAGATAAATGAGATAGAGATACATTCTGTCGTTTCATCGTAGACAATAAGATTCATGAGTAGAGGTAATGATATTTGAGTTCAGATCACTCGCCCACATGGAAATACTGGATCAGTTTGCGCCAAGTTCCACCACAATCTTCCTCCCGCGGCTATGGGAAATCGTATCCGAGTGATAATGTATCCTTCCAACATCTAATGTAAGTAGGGTTTTTTTTTGTTTCACATATTTTGAGCTGTCAAAATGCGGATCTCATTAAAATTCTCATGCGATTACAGTAGTTGATATATTACAGGATGTTGTTGTTGGGGATCTAACAACACACGTGCAACCTAGAGAGTATTGTACTTCTTACCGCGGAAACTATTAGCAATATTGCGATTCTAAATATAGCCACGAGACTGTTATTATCTGTGATGAACGGCGATTGTAAGTCTATTTTAGCCAACTAGCCAGAAAATAGAGCATCTCACAGTTAGCGGCAACAGCGAAAGACACTTTGCGTGGCCCTTTAGTTATGAAATTTCTACAATTTTCCATTATTCCTCCTGGTAAATCCACTCCGTGCTCACCACCTAGACTGTCGAGAAAACATTTCTTATTGATTTTTTTCAGGTTGGAATCATGCGATTCTCCGCCGCTCGCATGTTCCACAAGCGTGGTGTTGCGTTCACGAAGAAGGCCGAAGCCCCGAAGAAGAATAAGAGCGTGAGTTGTTGCATTTCATTAATTAACATTAGGGAACGGAATCGGCCAAGCAGAAGTGCACACTTCTGTCGCCTAATACTCTCGGAGCGGTTGTCTCTCTCATGTGATGGACACCCGCTCCGAGGGAAGTAGACGACAGAAATGTGCCCCTCTGCTTGGATTCCGTTCCCTAGTTAACATACATATCATGTATATTTATATATTGATATTATAATTATGTTTAGCCAGCTCTTCTCATCGTTGACCCCACTCTCGACAAGAAGGTCAAACCTGTGCACAAGACAAAGAAGGTGTCTGTGAGGAAGTCCATCACTCCCGGAACCATCCTCATCATTCTGGCCGGTCGTCATAAGGGAAAACACATGGTGTTCCTTAAGCAGCTCGAAAAGACCGGACTTCTCCTTGTCACTAGTAAATTCTATGTTGCAATTTAATATATTTATTTGTTCACGTTAAGGACCTCACAAGCTGAACAATGTCCCCCTCAGGAGGATTGCTCAGGCTTTCGTGATCGCCACTTCGACCAAGATCGATATCATCGGAGTGAAGATTCCCGACAACCTCAGCGACGAGTATTACAAGTAACATAATTTTTATTCACTCATTAGGATTTGTATTATTATTTAGAATAATTAAATTTTTCTAAATACTACTAAACCACTGCATTACATATTAAGCTTATTTGATAGCCTCCGCGAATAAGCATACATCTTAGAATATTGTAAAGTATGACGCCAAAATATAATCATTTATTTGCCGACCTGAAATATTTCTGTAGTCTTTCCTTTGTTTTGAAGGTTTTGGTAGATTTTCATTTTGTCTCTTGTCCACTTTTGATTACACAGATGAATTCTTTTAGGAGAACAGTCGCTAAGGCCCAGAAGAAGGGAGAGCAGGCTAACATCTTCGCTTCGAGACGTGAACAATATAAGTTAGTGTCATATTCTATCAAATTCAAATGTTTAGATGAAGGGCTAGGCTAGCAAGGCTGGTTGATAGGGAGAGAGGATTAATAGGGCGCGGTCAGCGAACATAGGTAGTCTAGGTAAGGGAGAGTGGTAGAAGGAATAGCCGCATTCCTTGACTTCATGCATGAACAGTTCCCGACCCGCATGAAATGTTTGAGCTACGTGTATGACAACTGAATTCGTAAGCAACGATACTTTCCTTCCAACCTATTACTGGTTGTGATAGTGTATTTTTATGGAATAGGGGAACCCACGAAGTTGCATGTAGTTACTTTTTTTTGTTTCAGCGTTTGGCAGCGCAAATGTTTGTTATGTTCTGCTGGGCCAGACCCCTCCAGAGTGGGCCAATGCGCAAAGTAAGAGATAAGAAACTTGCTCTGATGACAACAGTTGCCTTGCTACTGCGATTGTACTTTATCACAGGACGTTTTCACTAAGTCATTCTCCTTGAATGTACGACACCTGCATATTTCTTCGATCGATGTTACACAATCAGAGGAGAGTTTCGTTTCTCGTTCTAGCAACCTTTTTCGATTTTGATGCGATGCGAAGGCATGCATAGCAGCTGGCTAGCGTGCACGCGCTTATTTATGTCATTCCTGAATGTTCGGCAGTTCTATTTCATTTCAACTCGGAGCATGAGGAGTGAGATCATTCAGTCTCTATCTAGTACACTCCTACAATTGGCTTCTTCGCTTAAAGTTGTAAGTCGATCGAATATGGACTGGAAAGTCGTCAATTGGAATTTGAATCAACATTGATATTGAACTTCGCAAATTTTGGTATCGAATTTGAATTTCTTCCTCGTATCTTCATTCTGCGATAAATTCTTCATTCTTTCTCATCACCAACTATGAAGTAGGTTGACGACCCGTATGTTCATCTTCATCAATGAAGGGACAATCTTCTTCTGACAGGCAACTGATCTTTCCTTTTAGTGTACAGTTTTCCATGTCACAGAGTAATGTAGATGTTATGATGCATTCAATAGCTTACTTGTCATATCTTGCTCTTCGAAAATCCTTTCTCCTCTTCTCTTCTCTTCTTATCTTCCTCTTTCGCATAGTCCTCGCATCTCGATACATACAATGGCCCTACAATTTGTCTGGTCCCAACAGTTTCCAAATCTTCCCACCTTTTTCCTCCTGTCCCTGTTTCTGTTCTTGTTCGAGTCTTCGAGCTACAAGGAAGCATGCAGTTACTGTTCTAGGAAGTACAAATTGAAACAAAACTTGACCTGTTGTGATGTAGCAGCCTCCCTCGTGAAGACTACTTAAATGAAAGATATTAGGCGGGACTACTGTTCGAATGACTAGGAATAAGGAACAATATCACATTTTTCATTGTTTCCGTCGATCATCGAAGGCGTCGTGTAGTCGCCCCGTCTTCGACCTGCAAAAGAAGATTATGGGGACACAATGTGTACCCCCCCCCTCGACCCCTCGTAGACCCCCAAACCCTCCCGTCGACAGAGTATATACCAAAAGAACCCCATCCCGCCAAAATCCCCAATAGCTTTTTGAGTATTGTTTTGTCAATGTCCTCGTGAATCCGCCGGCGGTCGATGTAGACGACCATGGAAGAATGGACTACTACTCCTGCAACGACACGTTTCTCTAATCTTCAATCCAATTTATGTACCCTAAGGCCGGTTCCAGGGAATTCTCGGGCAGAAGAATGGAAATTGATGCAGACCAATGTATTCATTTGTAAACTGAATGGAGGAACTCATTCTCTCTCTTTGGAAGTCTCTCACCTTTGAAACCTCTAGCGCTTATCGCGTTAATTCATTGGCTTGAATCATGTGACATATCGACTGATGATAGTTTCTGCAAATCTGTCATTTCCTCTTCCCCCTTTGTTCTATCTACTTGATGTAGTCCTTGGCTGATGTCGAGAAAAAAGTTGACAGATCATTCGGAAATGGAGTGTCTGTTCATTGTAGATACAATTAAATGAGGGGAGGGGGGGGACAAACCTTCTCCTTTCAGTTGGCATTGACTATTGACTCACTTTGTGGCAATGAAGACCAACGAGGAGAGAATGTATATGAATGAAAATGATTTGTCTCCTGTAAGAGGAATGAGATGATAAAGAAGAGGGGGATACCAACCATATTCATTCTCCTTTGAGTCTCCACTTCGACCATTCTTTATAGTGAGGGAAGGAATATCAGCAAAGGAGGCAGAAGAGACCTGAATAGGCTTGTATGTGTAATGAGTAGTCCGTGTTATCTTACGTTCATTGAGTGAGAGTGAAGGTGAAATGGACAGTGGAGGACAACACTGTGTCTCATTCATCTCTCGTACTCAACACTGTTTTCATGTCATCAGCTCAAATCTTGTGATGAAGGACATGAATCTCTGCATTCTCTACTATAAGTCTCGCACAGAGATCGGTTGTTATCTGAAGATTGACTTCATATGAGTATCACTTCGTATTGTACCTGTTTTGACTCTGGGAGGGAATGACTGGCAAGAATTGAGTGCATGGACTGTGTAGTACTGCCCAACTATCCGAAAGTGAACAAGAGACCGGGATATAGTTATTATGGCATACTGTAGGCAACTGTAGATAGGGAATGGTATTGTGAAGTCGAGCATTAACTTACAGTGATATTTGGGTGATGGAAGGACCTCTACATTCATTCAACAGCATGGAATGAGAAGGTCTTCCATTTGTATGTAGGCGAATGATCCGATGAATGAATGAGGACGTAGACTGAAAGGGAATGAATGATTGGAGTGAAGGGGAGGATATGCTTACGGGAATTGAGAGATGGAAAAGAGAGCTTGTACATACGATAGAATACTGTGACCACTTATGTGGGAGGAGTACTGATTAGACACGCACAAATAGAAAAACAACTGAAAAGAGCATGTCTTACTCAGTTGACTAGGTAATTCAATCAAGATGGGATTATGATATTTTCTCTATCAATCACTTAATATTTTCATTTCAGAAGAGGAGGAGGAGGAGGAGAAGAAGAAGAAGTTATTTTTATCGAGCATTTTATTGAATGGAAGAAGAAGAAGGAAGTTCGATGATGAAATGTTTGTTATCCATCCTTCTTCGGTCTTTTATCAAGTCTAATATAATTCTTTACAGCTTAATCCATGTAAGTATAATCTTTCAACTTAATCCTTTTTCAGCTAAGAACTAAAAGACCTTTAAAGGGACCACGACATGAATTTTTAAGTCACGTTCAGATGAAAGAATTCAGGTTTTGTTCAGAATTTTGCGCTCTTTCATCGGAGCGGGACTTCGAAATTCGTGTCTTGGTCCCATTAATATAAATATTTTAATCGAGAAACTAAATAAGTTTTAGCAGGACTTTAATCCCTTTTAGCCATGGACTTTTGTTTTAATACTTGTAAAGTTTTCAGCTGGACTGTTAGTATGCAACGATTGTAAAGGTTTGTGCCCACCGTTTTCATTCCATCTAGCGATGAAAGGAGTTGAAATAATGTGAGATTGGACGTCTTGTTATGCTCAACTTGATCTGACACTGAGTGAAGAGGATGAGGGAATGAGGGACATCTGAAGAGGACAATAGATGATATGACTACTCTTCACTCTTGAACCTCTTGAAGAAGAGAAGGAGTGAAGACAGTCAATGGATGACAGGACATGCCAATGGCTGGGATGGACAAAGATCACACGAGGAGCGGCAGTCAAGCAAAGAGGGAGGAGGACACGACAGGAACTGGACTACAGTATCTGAAGAGGAGAATGAGATTCACCATTGTATTGTCGGTGAGAAGGAAGTGAGACTTCTCATTGAATGACACAACGGAATGTCAATGGTTGGTCTGAAAGGATGCATTTATACCAGGAAAGAGACGTTTGAATTGTTGTTTCTAAATCAATAGTCGACTGCATTTCTTATTCTTCTAATCTCTGCCGTACGGTTGTCTATCGAAAGTAGAGATGCATTTGACTATTGATTAGGAAACGATAGTTTGAATGCCTTGATTGTGAGATGTTAATGCCGACCTCATTCACTATTTAAGCAGAATAATATCCCGAAGAAGAAGTGAAGACCGACCGAGGGAACAACTCACACAACGATGTGTGACGAAGGAATGGAGACCTGTGAGTTATGTATTATGAGGGAAAGAAGGGATAGATACCATGGAAGGACAATGGTTGAGTCACACTGCAAAGGATTGCAAGAAGAGAAGAGACTATCAGTCTTTGAATGACAAGAATGTCCCATAAGAAGGGAAGGACGCACAACGAATTCCTTGGATAGAACGGAGTGGAACCTGTGAATTGTACATTATGGAAGGGAAGACTGAATACCGTATACTTGACTGATGGATGAACTGTCTGTTGGCCATGGAGTGTTCAAATGGAGAGACCCAATGGACAACTGTCATTGATGAGTGCATGGAATGATCTGTAAGTCACACTTATATGAGAAGGGGAGGGGAATGAATACCAATGATAAATGAATCAAAGGAGTGTCTCTCTTGTGATCTCTTCTTTTCCTTCACCCAACGAATGGTTGATTAGAAAGGACCTTGGAATATAGTTATAGCGAGGGATACTGTAGATTGAATACCATATTGAATGTCTCCTTCTGTTCCTCTTGTATACAATGACATAGAGTTAGGAGGGACACTTCTCATTAAACTGACGATCAATAGAGACCAAATTGAGTCTTCTCACAATAGAGATTGAGTGAAACCAAATGGAGACTTCTATAGGTTTGAGATTTACGAGATATGGGTGGATTGAGTACCGTATGCTGTATGGAAGAGGAATCATCATCCATGAGAGTACTGTAGACGGGAAGAGAATGTGCAATGGAGAGGGCATGAATTGAATCCTCGGGAAGAGATGAAGAGTAACCTAGGATTTTGTAGTTATGGGAGGAAAAAGAGGATAAAATACCGTGTGGTGTGGTGGCTGAGTGAACTCTGTCCGTGGGAAGAGCCCTGTATGGGATGAAGTGAACGAATAGGAGCACTTTCCTATGTGACTATGGAGAAAACGATGCATACTCTATTGTCATGTATGGGAGGGGATAGAGAGTTGAATACCGTATCAATGGGAGAGCCTTTGAGACACTATTCGCATACGCAACTACAGTACTCCTGGCACTGGAGGAAGAACGTGCAAGGCGGTACAGTATTCTCCTGAAAGAGATCATTGAGTATTATATCGTCTCGTTCATTCTTACATTGCAGAACAACAGAGAAGAGAGATCATGTTGTCTGAATGGTGGAATGAAGCACCATGTAGGAGACACTGTGCAGTATCCTGTAAGTCGCATCTAAAGGGGGAATGAGGGAATGTATAATACCTGTTTGACTGCCCATTGGAATGACTCCCTTAATGGATGACAGTGGAAGGAGATACTGTAGTCGAGGGATGAGGCCATTGACGAGATGGGAAGAGAAGACTGAAGGAAGAAGGGACTGAATGGGTCATACGGACTACGGTACCTAGTGAGCGATCGAGGAATGGAGGTACTGAGTGGATTGAGAAGAATCAATGTAGAAGGACGGAGAATGGGCAGGTTAGACACTCCACAATGGGACATCCAGCAAAGGAAGAGATGGAGATGAGTGGAAGAGTCAATTCCATCTGAAACGAAGGAGTGATTGTCATCTTCTTCTCCTCATTCTCACTTCTGGATGAGAATGAGATGTGAGACTCTGCTTCAATGGAAGGGCATGAGTGAAAAGAGGAGGACAGTCACGAATGGATGAGATACCGTGTATGACAACGAGACAGACAACTGAATGATATGATTGGCAAGTGGTTGAGAGATTGACTACGCTCTATTGTCACATTTCATATGGCTGCATCTACAATCATCTCATTCTCATTCTATATTGTCATTCCATTATCTACTATTGCATCAATCAATACCATTCGTCTTCTTCCTTGTTTAGTATGGTCGAGTGCAGGGGAATGAGATAGAGATGAAGTGGGCGTTGCTCTGGGAGGAGAAGCTGAGAACTCCCACTCTTGACTGTGCCAAATGCAACGTATCATAGATCTGAAGATGGAGATTGAGTGGGTGAGTATAATGTATGTCCCGACTAGTGCCTGATAGAAGAGATACGGTACAGCTTCCACTTGGAAATGGAATCGGAGTGGAATAATGAATGGCTGTGTAACTAGAATGGACTCTTGGAGGTGGGGGGAGGGGACTGCTTACTGTGCAAAGTAGTGAATGACAACAGCATCGAGAGAATGATAGACCGTGCACACCATGGGACACACAACGAAGGGTGAGAAGGGATGGCGATGAATGGAACAATCAATTCTCCTGAAAGAAAGGAATCATTGTCATTCTCCTTCTTCCCTTTCTCACTTCTGGATGAGAACGAGACGAGAGAACACCTTTCAGTGGATGAATCCAAGTGACCAACGACAGAAACGAATGGTCACCTTCATTCCCCACAACTAACACTGTCCATTGTGATGGTCATCTGTAGTTCGCCTTTAGGGGAGGGGGGGGGATATTGATAACCTTTGTGTGGTAGGTTCGGAATTTGCGGGGAGCCTCTTTCCCCTTCTCATAAAGGAGGAATCACTTGATGGAAACATTCACTTTGGATCATTCCCTGATGAATAGTAAATGGATCGAATGAGAATGATGGGAGAAGAATGGAAGGTTCCCTGAATTCACAATTTGAGAAGGGAAGAAAGATTAATCAATACCGTTGAATGTCCCGAATGGAAGAAGTGCGATAGATGCGACTCTTATCGTGACTAACTTAAAGGAGTTTCCCGGCATGAGTAGCCAACGGGGAATGACACCTTACTGTGAAGGGACTGGAGAAGGACGTATACTGTAAGTCGTACATTTTTGGAGGGAAGAATGGATTTAATACCGTATACTTGGCCAGGTGGATGGACTGCGTCTTGTGATAGGAGTGAATGACAATGTCATCTCAAATAATTCTCACTTGGATGAGAATGAGGCAGGAGAACATGTTTCAGTGGAAGAATGAGACCATTGGACACTCAACATCATATGAGTGAGGAAGAAGAGGGAACGAGGGAGGACATCTGAAGAGGACAATGGATGACACGGTCAATCTTCACTCTCAAACCTCTGGATGAAGAGAAGGAGTGAGGACAGTCAGTGGATGTCAGTGACTGGGAGGGACATACTTCACGCATGGAGTGTCAGTCAATGAACGAGGGAGGAGGACAGTCGAATGGACTACTGTATCTGAAGGGGGATTGAGGGGGAGGAGAGAATGAGATTCACCTCTGGGCTGTGAGTGAGAACGAGTGAAGTGTGTCTTCTCATCAAGAGAAAGGATATTGTCTGTGAAGAGACGGTGGGACACCTGTAAATACTGTATTATGAGGGAAGAAAGAGGAATGAATACCATTGGAAGGATGACCAGAAGTGGACAGACTCTTATTCTTGTATATACAAATGAACAAGTGGATACGATTCTCACGACGATTTGATGTCCAAGTCTGGGAGCAACGAGTACAATCTGTATGTTTTGTATTGTAAGAGGGGAGAGGGAGGGGACTGATTGAATACCTTGTGATTGGCTGATGGAGAGAGTGTCTCTTGAGTGAATTGCTCAATCCACTCCTCGAATGGCACAAACTGCAATCATCCACTGAAGGAATGGACTGTGCGAGAATGACGAGAAAGAGTGGATACTGGAGAGTGACGAGTACAACCTGTAAGTCGTACATCATTGGAGGGAAGAATGGATTGAAAAAAATACGTTGTAATTGACTCCTGAAGCATTGTCCCTTGTGACTAGAGGTAGTGCAGCAAGTAGTCTCAATGGTCTCGTAGTCAGTGGAAGGCGTACTGTAGTGGAAGGCGAGAGAAGATTGAGAAGAAGCGAGAGAAGATCGACGATTTGATGTCCAAGTCTGGGAGCAACGAGTACAATCTGTATGTTTTGTATTGTAAGAGGGGAGAGGGGACTGATTGAATACCTTGTAATTGGCTGATGGAGAGAGTGCTCTTGAGTGAATTGCTCAATCTAATCCTCGAATGGCACAAACTGCAGTCATCCACTGAAGGAATGGACTGTGCGAGAATGAAGGGAAAGAGTGGATACTGGAGAGTGACGAGTACAACCTGTAAGTCGTACATCATTGGAGGGAAGAAAGGATTGAAAGAATACACTGTAATTGACTCCTGGATGTATTGCCTCTTGTGACTAGAGGGAGTGCAGTCTCAATTGTCTCGTATTCAATGGAAGGCGTACTGTAGTGGAAGGCGAGAGAAGGATGAGTGTCACTGATCATTCTGACCCTTCGGAGGATGAGGAACATGAGAAGAGTCGTTGTTCCTCTCAAAGAGACTATTGACAATGATACTTTCATTTGAATATTCTTACATGAGGGATAACATGGAGCTGGAGAGGAGGCATCCTAGGGGCAAATGTGCTGGAGGAGGAGAATACCACAAGGAATGCGAAGAAGAGACACAAGAACGAAACGAGTCATTGATTGTACTGTAAGTGGTATTGATGGGAAGGGAAAGAGGAATGGATAATACCTGTGAATGAATGGATGGAGGAAGATCTCTCGAATGGAAGAATTACAGTAGGAGGATGATACTGTGTTGAGAGATGATGGATAATTCACGATGAAAATGTGAGTGAAGAGGAAAAGGCGAAGAGACTGAAAGAGAAGAGTTGATTGGAATGAGGATGAGCCCTCTTTCTTTTCTCTGTCATGTTCTATCATCATTCCATTACCTCATAGAGTGGAGATGGCCATTGGTTCCTGATGGAAGTGGGAGTAGCAACCATAGGAAGACAGTTGAGAGATAGATACAATGGACGAGAGGCAGAAGGACGAAAGGAGATGAGTAGACCGAACACGAAATAACCTGCAAAGAATGAGTGATTGGACTTGAAGAGATGCCATTCGTCTTACTCAATTGAGAAGCCTGAGGTGGTCGAGGCGATCGAGAACAGTCTTCATCTGCTTGGTGCAGTAGTCCATTCTCTTCCTCAAATCCTCGTCCGTGTTGTCCTTTTGGAATCGTCTTCCCGTCTTCTCCCTCACTCTCTTGTCTGCTTCCTACAACCAATCAAGTCAATTGATTGACTCATTGGATCGAATACTCCAGATCAAACATGTTCTTTCAGTGAGTTCATCGTCAATTGAGGTATGTTCACAACCAAAATCGGTTCAACTATAGTCTATAGTGCAAACAATTGGCAAATTTAGCCATGCAGGAGCGGTTCACGATTTTGCGAGGCTCAGGCCCACGTATACTGTCATATTCTATGTCGTTCCCAATTGTACAAGTGCCATTTCACTGACCTCAATGAGCTTGTTACCCCAGCTCTCCGCACGCGATAGCCACGAGTGAGCAGCCTTGATGGCTCTGACGTTCTGAAACATTGACCAAGTCTCACACGGAAAAGAGCTTTTCGTCTTACGGTGACTGCCCTGTCGATGAAGATGCGAGTACGGAAGAAGAGGGCTTGTGTCACTTCTGCATCCACCTCTTTCTTCTTCTTCTCCTGTAAGTTATTTATTATATCAATGTGTACAATTCAGCAAACCAAAAGGTTGTGTGCACGGCCAAAGACCACACGTGCTCCTTTCTGAGTCTTGGTGTATGCAAGATGCCTCTTTCTCCTATCTCCGTCTCCTTCCTTGTAACTGGACAACTTGCTGAGATGAGGTAAGAGCTCGAAATCCTTGAGCTCGTCGAGAAGATCAATCACCGTTTGACCGTATGCGGGAAGGGACTGAGGAATGAATGATTGAAAGGAATACAATGACAATGCGAACCTCGTGTGGTTGATGTTGCCTGGGTGGAGATGGTGAAGGAGGAGGACAGATGTCAATGTACTCCACGTCCATGAAGGGAAAGGAGTCATCGGATGAAGAGAGGGGAGGGAATTGCAGCTGCTCTCTATTCTCGAACGACAAGGCGTTGTTGTAGGAGACATCATCAAAGATTCCATCCACACTGAAGATATTGACTCCATTTTAATGCATTGCGTCTTGTCTTACACGAAGTCTTCTACTCGAACAGTTCTCATTCTCTTTGGAGGAGGCGCTTCTTCATCATCATCTTCACTCATTGTCATCTTCCTCTTTCTGTAAGGAAGAGCGGTGAGTATGATATATGAGTTTAGAAGATAACATGTTACTCTCTTCCTCTCTCACCTGTTTCTCCTTGGATTGTCAATCTGATGATCAGTGTGAGATGGAGGAGAGAGAGACTCATGATCATCCATGCCCATTGTGTCATCCAGTTGAGGAACATCGAAGTCCGTGCACACAGGGGATCCCATCTGAATAGGAGGAGGCGCCATTGGAGAGTGAAGAAGAGAAGAGTTGAGTGATGGCTTCGTGACAATCACTGCCGAAGATTCACTGCAAAGGACAAACCATTCAACATATCCTTCTACTGTAAGTGATCATGTCACATTGCTCTTTTCCTCTCTCACCTTCTTTCCCTCGGAATCTCGATGTGCATCTCATTGTGCTGTTCCATTGGAGTAGAATCGTTGAGTGAAAGAATTGTCAAATCAACGACCAGCATGTCAATCACAGGGTCAAGAGTGTCCAGGTTTGTCGACCTATAAATCAATAGTAATTGCATTTCCCATTCGTCTAATACACTCGGAGAGGTTGTCTATCACATGAAAGAGACAACCGTTCCACGGAGAATAAGCGATTAGATTAATGAGAAATGCATTTCACTATTGATGTAGAAAGCGTATTCTTTACCTCGTCAATTCCATCTCATCATCTGTTGTCTGCCCTTCCCGGACTACAGGTGACAATGCAAGAGATGAGGATGGAATGAGATGACGAGAGTCGACAGTGGCAGTGATCGATGCTTCAGTTGGAGTGGAACTGCAATGACGTCACTCTCATTTCATGCCGAATACTACGAATGTGAGTTTGAGAATGAATTTGTGAAAGAGAATGGTCACACTCACGTCACAATGTTCATGTCCATCCAATCCATCTGTTTGTCACTGTTGAGTGACGAGCGGACGGAAATGGAAGGGGAATGAGTAGATGAGGAGGAAGGAGGAAGGAGAGGCTCTTCATACCTGTAATCATGCCATTTGAATGGATTCCATTGCTGTCTTTCACTCACTCATTCAATGGATGTTCTCCCACTTGTGCTTGTGCACTCTCATCTTCCTTCACTTCGAACTGCGGAACTGTTGAAGTGGACACTCCGCCATCCTTTCTCTCCAGATGAATGGAGGTTACGGTATGATGAGGAGTGACAGTGGCAAAATGGGACACATCGGAGGAGACGCTCAACGAGACAGGTTACTGTATTGCCCATTCCTTTCATTGCTTACTTCTCCTTCTCCAATCGCGCTCCTGCTGTCGATCCTTCCTGGACTGCGGATCGCACAGTCAGGGGCTCTTGGAGGGGAGAATCGCTCACTCCGGGAGATGACGTGGAGGAGGGGGGAAACTGACACTCACTGCAATGATACCTCTTCATTCATCTTACAGTATCCCAATGTTCCGAGTGAGTTACAGTATTGTATTGTTTGAGAATGACTTTCTGAAAGAGAGTGATCATACTGACTCGTTGGATGGAGATTCCAACGGAGTCTCGATGGCCACAGAGGGCGACTCTTCCTCTTCAAGTGTCTCATCTTCAGTGGGACGGGACCTGGAATGGATACACATTTGTTGGAGAATGGATTGATGACACTCACTCATCACGGATCTTCACTTGGAGGGAGATCGTCTTGTATCCATCAATGATGCGATGAAGCTGCACATCAACGACTCCTCCGGTGAGTGCCACTCTCCTAGGCACGATCAGGTAGTCACGGAAGAGATGGCCCGTGTACACTAAACATGTTTCAGGTCATTTGAGAAGTGAACTGACAGTCAAACCTCGCGTATAATCTCTGTCGATGAGGGTGCTGAAGGGGTCGACCTGCGTAGTTGCAGGGGCATCCCTCTGATTGCCCGATGGAAGGGCTCGTGGTGAGGTGGTCAACCTGAGATGATTCATCAGGGACGCTTCCCTCGGGGTGCACGATGGAATGTGCGACGATGGGGGATCTCTGAAGGAAGAGCATTGAGAGGAGAGGAATGGGAGAGATCGTACCTTGGTATCCATTGGAGGTCAGATCGAACAGATTGCTGCTCTAGTCCCTCGGATACGAACACTTTGCAAAGTTGCAAGTCTGCCAAGTAGAGGTATACTGTAAGAAGAGGGAGGATTAAGAGGGACTCATCAAAAGACGCGGAAGAGGGACAAATGGAAAGGATACGAAAAGGCGACACGAACGACAGAATGAACACGGATGTGAGGAATTGAGTGGAGAAGGAAAGAGGAGATGAAGAGAATGGAATGGAGACGATCAAGGGAATGGATGAATGAGTGAAGGAATGAATGAATGAGGTATGTCCATTACAAGTCAAAGATATCGGTTATCCTGAATGATTCTTTCATTTGTACTTCTTCCATCACTTACGATCAATTAGAGAAAGGGTGATTGATAGTCCTTTGGTATGTGTGACATTGGAAATTGACTTTATATTGCAATCAAGTGGAAATATCACTTATTCCTCATAATAGATAATAGTATCTGAAATTGGATAAGCACTTCACACACTCCGTTCACTTCACACAAAAGTGAGTTTGAATGTATTTCGTTGTCCCTTCTGTTAAATCACGAATTCGCGTTTGGGAAGAAGCAGAAGAATGAACAGTTGTGGAGAAAAGAGCAACAATTGATTGAATGGGAATGGAGAAAGATGAGAGATACGGTAGCTATGTGAATAGATTGAGAAGGAACAGGTGTACTGTAATAGAGAGTGAGTGTGAATGATACTCAATGGATTTCCTACTGTATGAGCAGGCAAAGGAAGGAGAATGCGCATAGACAGCCAGTATCCCATTCAGAGGCAATCTATTTGACCTTACAGAGTATATTGCCAGAAGTATTGACAATAGAGAAGGAGTCGAATGTTCAGAGTGCAAATGTAAAGGTACGTCTTACAATTAGATATTCATAACAAGTTTAGACGGGAAAAGAAAGAAGAAAGGACGATTGACAGAGAAGTAAAACATTCTAACTAGGGTGTGGAAAGGAAGCTGAAGTACACATTTCTGTCGTCTAATTCCCTCGGAGCGGTTGTCCATCACATGAGGGAGACGACCGCTCCGAGGGAATTAGACGACAGAAGTGTGCACTTCTGCTTCCTTTCCACACCCTAATTCTAACCATTGTATTCGTGTTGATCCTCCTTATTCATTCATTTCAATCACAATTCTGGTCCTATCCACATCTGTTATTCCTGAAGGATAATTTGACTGCTGGAATGATTGAGTAGACTAACCTTTGTTATGTATTCAGACTGATCTAAAGAAGGTATGTTTTGCTAACACATTGGTGTCCTTGTTCTTTCCATTCTGTTATCGTTTGGAGAGAGAATACTGTCTCTTCTTGTAGTAATGATATGAAGAAAGATACTGCTCTGAACTAAAAATGGAACTTGAACGAGGGGAAGAATGGAAAGAGAGGGAAGGAATAGTTGTCCTTCACTCTCTTTTGACTCTTCCATACCATACTGTACACTGAATGAGTCCTTCCCTTCACTCATTCATAAAGATGGAATGGAATCCATTTTGGAAGAGAAGATACATGAGAATGAGAAGAAGAATGAGAGGAAGTGAATGGAAAGAAGAGAGAAGAATGAATGGAGGACGTCTTGTACTCATTGTACACAAGGAATAGTAGTCCTCCCTTCTCAAAGGACAAGAGATCAGGATAATAAGAGAATGATGAAGTGAAGAGAAGTTATCATACAAACAACGATTGAATGCAAGAGGAAAGTCCTCTGTGAATGACTCAAGAGGAAGGGAAAGTTGATTTCCCTTCCATTCCCCATGAGACTGCAACTGTCCAATAAAGAGGAATCACGGCGTAAACGACACATAACTAGGGTGTGGAAAGGAAGCACAAGTGCACATTTCTGTCGTCTGATTCCCTCGGAGCGGTTGTCCCTCTCATATGATGG
>JACMIF010002945.1:0-16097 GCA_014805445.1 Diplogasteroides magnus
GCCCCAGCCCTCGTCTTCTTGTCTCGCTCCGCGCCCCCCCCCCCCCCAGAACTTCAGTGGTAACAAATTCAGTCTGTCCAGTTCACCACAACGGCGCTATAGTCCATGGCTCAGTTTTTTTCTTTCGCCCATGCTCATTTCCGACCAAATCCAAAATGATTTTAAAAATCAATTTTCCTTACACCAAAAGAATTTGAAAAATTGCTCAAACTCGCACGTTCTCAGAGGAACTCTGATATGTTTCCTCATTCCAATACAACGAAACTTACACTTTGCTATCAAAATTTGTCACTTGTGTACCAGCTATTCCAAGTTCGTTTTCCTCAATAATATTTTGCTCCTAACTCTGTCTCCGATACAATTAACCATTAAAGCCGTTGCTCATAACAGGTTGTTCTGCGTTCTCCAACATATTCAATATCGATATTCTCACCTTATCATTCCCTCAACAACCGTATGCGTTCTCTAAGAAGTCTCATGTCGATATTATCACCTACTCGATCTCTCATCAGCTGTAGGCTCTATTCTCTTCAATTTTTTCTGAATTTTCTAAAACTTTTCCTACTTCTTTACCTACTGCATTATGTGCTCACTGAACTCTTAGCCATATTTCCTTCATCTGGTTCACACCATTCTCTGCCTATAGCACATTCCCTCACATTCACGTACCGAGAAAGACTCAATCAATTACACGCCTTCTCTTCTGAGAAGTTGGATTTGTCTTCTGAGAGAGACAATAGGATAAAGGAATGAGAGCGTATTGCTTGTATGTAGTGGATACCATTCACATTGTATTATCGTCCTGTATGCCTCGCCACGAGAGAACCTTCTCAACTTCTTATCCGCCAGACACTGTCAACAGGCGGAACAAAAGCGGGAATAAATTGTTAGCAAAGAATTCTATGTCTCGCCGCATAGTATACCACGTTCTCAGTTAGAGTGACTCCGGTGAGAAATTACTGGCAGCCTGTAATAGACCGCCTAACGTCTTGACTTCAAATTCTTAATCTTCACTGGCCTCATAGCTCATGTATCGTATATAAATTTGTCATATCGTCCTGCAGTCGGTGCGCCCTTTTTCACGAGTTGTCAATAATTTCACATTTGCTTCACCGTAAATACTTTCAGTCCACGTAATTGCTGTTCTCCGTTTTTAGGGATATACTTATTAGACATCTTCGTCGTAACTACGTGCTTTTACTTCCCTATAATTTCTGTTATGTTCTTCGTCATCGTTGTGAGCAAAATACTAGGTTAATTTTGGGTGTGTATCTATAATAGTTAACTATTAATTAATGTAGTCCCTGAGGGACAGGCATACGTGTGACGAGATACGATATGCAATGAGCAATAGCAGATTAGCACGCGCATCGATGAAGCTCTAGCAACGCATGCCTGGTATCCAATGCTCATGTTATCACCGCTTTGTGATTTTGAATGCAGTTGATGTGAGACCACGAAAAAGTCGCATAGATGCCATGCTTTCAATCAAATATTTCTAAGAATCTCAATGTGTGACTCGCTGTGCATTATAATATTTGTCAAGCGTATTTGTTCTCTCTCTCTCTCTGGTTGATTCTTAAATATTGTATTTTGATTATTGTATCGATGGGGTATGGAATCAGCGATTGTCAGTTTTCTCATACTCCAATGAGTTCCTTTCTATTCTATGCACATTCAGTGCGCAATTCAAAGTGCACTCACGTGTTTATTGTCGAGAATGAAGAAAGAAAAACAGCAAAGAAAGCCCTTGGTCATGTAGCGATCAACAATCATTTCCAGCACTCTTGTAATATCTTCTTGTAATTAATTCGCATAATCCATTTTCACCTGCTTCTATCGCGCTTTTCCATCCATGTCCGCCCTGAATTTCTTATTCGCTCAATTGTGTGCTAAAATCGAGAATATTTCCTAAATTTATTGTGTCACAATCAATTACGATGGTCGCTTGATGTTTAGATTGTATTTATTTTATTGACTTCAGAAAACTTCGGGTACCCCCAGATGTGCATTCCATGGAAGAAGAAAGTATCGCATGGAGACGCCGGGTGCGTTTTATTCACTTTTCTACAATAGTAATCGAAATTTCAATAACGTTTGCATGTCAAACGAGTGCCTACCACTATGTGAAGACGAATATTGAACAGTGCCCTCAGACAGAAAAATTGCATTCACACACATTACCATTAAGATGAATTGGCGCTCAGAGCGAGTGTGCCAACATTCACTTTTCATGAAACCCCACCTATTTTTCAGGAAGGAATCACAATCGAAAGAAGATCCGCCCAAGAAAGCCTCGCTCATTCAATTGGTCAGTTTGTGATCAACATTTTAAAAATATTTATTTATACGCCAACGATTCCACCATCGGATTGAATAGATCTGTTTTGACAAATTATACGATGGTATTGAATCTTATTTGATCTGTTTCAAATAATCCTTACGTTAGAGCACTGTAAGATTTACTGCATGTACCACTTGAAACTTATACAACCACTATTTTCTGGATACCACTTGTGAATTTCACTTTTATCTTTCGCAAATATTCTATGCTTGGTGTGACCTATGCTCCCTGAACATTTGCGCCGTAACGATAACATAGATACTTGACTTATATGATGGCGCATCGGTCTATGATCATTGGGCTGTTGTCCTTGGAGCTAAAACCTTCCTATATTCATCGTGAAATTACTCATTACTTTCAGTTCCGTTATGCCACTCCATCCGATGTCTTTCTCATCATTGTCGGAGTTTGCTTTGCTGTCATCACAGGTATCAGAAACTATCACAAAATCTTTTTTGCTTTTGGAAATATCTAAAAATGGAATAATTGTGTCATTAGAATTTGATAGCATTTCGAAAAATTCAAATTTTCCTGTTACTAGGCCTCGGGATGCCAGTATTGGCAATCGTCGCTGGTTCCATCACGAACATGTTCATCCGAGTGGGAAACATTATGCAATGTCAGTTTGTGCATCAGATTCTTTTTTCATTCGGTATACCCGTGTTTGCATTGAGTTTCTCAAATCTTTTAATTATTCATGTCATATTCTATTATCTAGTGCATTCAATCCTTGTTCTTCAAAACATGATAACATGTAAAAGTATAATTGAGAGTGACGCAAAGCGGAAAATGCGCAGCACAGGATAATTGGGCCATAGTGGTAACCTAATAATGAATAGAAGATTATTTAACTTCTATTCCAGATACATTTTCCTTCCTATCTCATGGCTTTTTGTATGACGTGATTTTCTGACCTGTTTATGGTTTGATTTTCCGCCAGTTTTGTTCTTTAGGCAGCATTGAAAATTACGAGTGATATCTCTCTCTATCTCTCTCTTTCCCATTCACGCATGATCTATGTCTATTGGAAAGATGTTAGACTGCCGTTTACTGAAATTCTACTCCCCATAATTGCTAGTGTTCGGCCACCTAGGAAACCCACAGTCACTGTCTGTTGGATAGTCTCTCTGAAAAGGGTACCGTTTGAGTTCCCATTATCGAAGCTTGACGATTCTGGATGAACTTAGGTGCGAACACCAACAAACGGTCAAATCCCCTTTAACGGTTCATCTCATGCCATTTCTCTGTTATTCTTTGAAGAATCGTAGTCTCTCGATATGATGCCAATCAAGCATACTGGCTCTGAAGAGGAACTTGAGTATTTAAAGGGAATAGTGCAGAGTATTTAGAGAATGTCAATGGGATAATAATAATAATTTGAATAAAGTGGGATATAAATGAACTTTTCAATCTCAATAATCTCTCAGTCCCCCGATGAATAGGAACAGTACCAGTAATAAAAATGCTACAGCATTCCGTATTCCATATCATGGAAACTATTTAGAATTCTAGGATCAATTTGTGAAATAAAAATTGTTTTGAACATCGAGGACTGTTTTTTCCTACATTTTTCCTAGGAAAAAACAGAATATCCGCATGACACCTGATTATATTCATTGTATCCCATTACGAGGAATGGCAGCAGTTACTGGAAAAGCTTTATACTGTGACGGATTGTAAGCAGATACTCGACGTTGATACATTATATATTATTGTGGAAAACGAACTTGATATTCCGAGTACACTCACTCCATCTGGCTGACGACTGTGCACTCTCACATTTCAGTGCTATTTCGTCGTTTCTCTAATCATTGGCCATGATTTTGAATAGGTTTCACACTCAACATATAGAGGCAGACGTTCAACTCCGTTTACCACAATAATAACTGAGACTATTCCAAGAGTGTGGCAATGAACGAAAACAGGAGCCGATTACGGTGAAAATGCTAAAGATTTTTTAAAATCTTTATACATCGAGTCTACATTCAACATGGTGACCCGGAAGAGATCCTGCTGAGGTTTGAACACAAAATTACTATGAAACATCCATCTGATTCTAAATTATAATCTCCTGGGTCTATCTTACAAAAACAACTGGATGAATTCATCTTACAGACGGTGACCTCGATGACATCTTCCAGGCCATGGATGACTTCCACGATGCGATGCTCCAGTCGTGTACGGACTACGTCATTGTGGGAGCAGCAGTCTTCATTGCGGGCACTGTACAGGTTACTCTTTTTCTTGTCCGCTAATACGAATTACCTTTAAAACTAGTCAAATTTCGCAAAACATAATGGAATATAACTCAAAATATAAGCATCATACGGTCTAGAAGAGTATCAAGAACTTTAATTCAACGCTTCGGACTTCTTTTTTTCCTGAAAGAATTAAAAATATGATTTAATACGGCAAATACCATTTACATTCAGGACACTTGTCTCCTTACTGTATGCGAGAAGATGACTGATAGACTACGGAGGGAGTTCGTCAGAGCTGCACTGAGACAGGTAATCGAATCAATTGTATGTACATATGAGATTATGACACTCGTCTGGCAATCCAAAATTGAATAGAAACACACGAATCAAGTTTATTTAGACCTGATGAAACACATTTCGAAATATTATGCATCGTAACCGAACTGTTGTACAGAGTTCGTTGCGTTTCTGACCTCTCTCTATCTCTCTGACTGTATCTCTCTCATTTTGAAATCTATTTCGTCGTTCCTCTGATAATGCTGCGCTTTTACTGTTGAGCCGTGGAATTTTACCCCGTATATTCTTTTCACCATTATGGCAAAGAAAGCAAAGGAAAATCCATTAATTTTGTTTTTAAATGATTATTATCAGGACATCTCGTGGTTCGACAAGACACACTCCGGATCACTCGCATCGAAGCTCTTTGAGTGGGGATAATCAATTAGAAAAAAACATAAAGTATCCTGTTACAGTAACCTCGAGAGAGTCCGCGAGGGCACAGGGGACAAGATCGCGTTGCTCGTCCAATTCTCATCACAGTTCCTCGGTGAGAAAACGAAAATATTGTTATTACACTATAAAACATTTTGACATCTGTATAATTGTGATAAATTCATAGAACAGAAAGTAAATAGAAATTCGAAAATAAATATTTTTGATTCTTGATTCAGGTGGATTCGCAATTGCATTTGCATGGGATTGGCGACTCACTCTCATTATGATGAGTCTCTCTCCATTCATGATGATATGCGGGGCGTTCCTGGCTAAGGCAAGTGAATGTGAAACATCACGTTTGTTTGATTTGTTGGTGAAAAAAAATCATGTATGTTTCGTCATCAACGTATAACAGAAATAGTCTGCATTATGTGATCATTAGAAGAAATTTTTTCGAATAGTTATTTACCAAAAAATCCATACTATGCATTACAGTTGATGGCGAACATCAGTTCCATGGAAGCGAAGAAATACGGGATGGCTGCAGGAATTGCAGAAGAAGTACTCACCTCAATCAGGACTGTACACGCTTTCAATGCTCAACCACATGAGACGGCTAGGTAAACAGGATTTTCCCCACACTGAATGACGACTAAAATTGTATACTTGCATGTAAAAAATTTAATAGATGTAATCATTTAAGTCGGCGAAACATCTGTTGGGGCCTATATTGACGATCATATCTGTCCATCTGAATACAAATATTTGTATGTTGGTTAAGAGTTCAACAGAAGTCGTCATTTGAATCGATCAAGAATGAGCTAGAACAAGGGCTGGGATATACACTATTGGACATGGGTCATCGGACAAGTACTTTTTCTCTGATATCTTCGTTCGAAATTTTCGAAAAAATCTGAAATTTTTCTTGGTAATACCCGACCAAATGTGACGATTTTCCTTGAATAGGACGACCTTGTATCTCGACTGGCCGCTTCCCCATGGAAAAAAGTAGGTATATAGGTGTTCAAAACATTGTCATTTTGCCGTGAGGGGTCCAAATGATGCCAAATTTTTATATGGTGTAGTCCACCCCAGGGACTCTTTAAAACAACTTAGATGGGAATTTTGGGTCGCTTCCCCATTGCAGGAAAAATCGGCAAATATGACCCCATTTTTCATTCTCACGACCGCCCTGGACTTTCCTAAAATTGTGCCTGGAAACAGGCGTTTTTCGGACCAAATAAAATTACGCTGTGAAGTCGCCAGTGAAGCTTTTGGTATGAAATTTATCAGGGGTGTAACAGGGCCCGTGATACTTCCACGGAACCACTTTGATTAACTTTCTAGGTAAGAGCTAGGTATTGTGTACATGTGAAAAATGGTTCCCATAGTAAAATCAGATGAAGAGGTAGACTCATGAAATTTTCAGGGAAGTTGCCTGACTTCCAAAAAATAATTATCGGCTACTTGGACAATTATTTTTCCTTTGCCCCTGTACAGGGCGGTCGTGAGAATGCAAAATGGGGTCATATTTGCCGATTTTTCCTGCAATGGGGAAGCGACCTAAAATTCCCATCTAAGTTGTTTTAAAGAGTCCCTGGGGTGGACTACACCATATATAAATTTGGCATCATTTGGACCCCTCACGGCAAAATGGCAATATTTTGAACACCCTATATACCTACTTTTTTACATGGGGAAGCGGCCAGTCGAGGTACAAGGTCGTCCTATTCAAGGAAAATCGTCACATTTGGTCGGGTATTACCAAGAAAAATTTCAGATTTTTTCGAAAATTTCGAACGAAGATATCAGAGAAAAAATACTTGTCCGATGACCCATGTCCAATAGTGTATCCAAATATTTTTTTTCAGATACGAGAAAGCCCTTCTAGAAGGTAGATCAGATGGCATCAAGAAGTCATTCTACATTGGATTCGGTCTCGCGTGCACCTTCCTCATCATCTTTGCTTCGTATTGCCTGGCATTCTGGGTAACGTTCAGTTTTACATACCATTAGAACTATTTTTCGATGCTTTGTGTGATTCGCGTTTTGACATTGCATTTTCGACATCACTGAAATCCTCATCGGTGAACGGTTAATATGCGCTAAATCAATAGCTGGTGAAGCATAAGTGATTATGTTTCAGGTGGGAACGGACTATGTTGCGTGGGGATGGTTGGATGCTGGAACCGTAATCACGGTATGTGTTTCACAACATTCATGAAGCCGTAATTGTAAGGAGTTGACAATATAGTTCGGATTGCCCTGAAATAACCATAAAAAGCTGTCGTGATTAAACTTATTTTCTTTCTCAAGAGGCGACTGTAATAGCTTCTCAATCACATCTTTTTTCTTAACCTTAAGCTATTAAAACAGGTCTTCTTCGCCGTTATGATGGGCTCTCTGGCCCTCGGACAGGCTGGACCTCAATTCGCTGTCGTTGGGGCAGCGCAGGGAGCCGCAGCACCATTGCATGAAATCATTGACAGGGTTCGTTTGTAGTTTGATCTCTGTAATTAATAATTTGGGCGGCACAGCCTGAGGACAAATATGTAAAATATTCAGGTCCCGGTCATTGACGCCTATTCCAAGGAAGGACTCTCTCCGACCGATGTGAAAGGGAAGATTTCCTTCAAGAACGTTCACTTCAAGTATCCGAACAGACCAGAGGTTGAAGTGCTTAAGGTGCGTCTATCACAAGTACCATCATAATATCAAATTGTGGATTTGACAACGCAAAAATAGGCGACAAGAATAGTTTAATGAATTTAAGCGTGACATTTTCCATATCCCTGCCAAATTGTGATCTATTGTGCTAACGAACTTTTCAGAGATATTGAATGAAAGCTGAAACTTACCGCAAATCTTCTAAATATAATCTTTTAAGGGTATCGATGTGAACTGTGAACCTGGACAAACGATCGCCTTCGTTGGTTCTTCTGGATGCGGGAAGAGTACATCCATTTCTCTACTTCTACGGTACTACGACCCGTCAGAGGGAAAGGTGGGAGTTAGAATATGGTTTTACGATGTGAACTTCGTATGGTTCTAATGTGTTTTCTATATGTTCTAAAAGATGCATGCATAACATCTTTAATTTGCTAAATTATTTATACGGCAGCTGTGAAACATAATTATTCATCAAGTCTAGACAAAAATGAAAAGATGTTAAACAAAATTATGAGATATGCTTAATTTCATCTTTATATTCAGTACAAATTTTCGAAAACAGTTGTTCATCCATTATTTGTTGTATAATAGAAATTAAATTATAATAGACTACAAATAAATTCGCAATTCAGATCACCCTTGACGGTGTTGACCTCCGCGATCTCAACATTGAATTCCTCCGAAAAACAGTGGGAGTCGTGTCACAGGAACCAATTCTCTTCGATACCACAATAGAGGAAAACATTCAGTTTGGACGGTGCGATATATTAAAGAAAGAATTGTTTGAAATTTAGGAGGGCGAAAGAAGCATTTAAAAAAAAGAATATTACACTCTTTAAATGCAATTTCAGTGAGGATGTGACTGAAGCTGACATTTACGATGCTCTCCGCAAGGCTAACGCTTATGACTTCGTTTGTAAACTGCCTGAGGTATCCAATCCTCAATCATGTCACTAGAATTTCACTCTGCCATGACCGTGAAAAAATGCAGTGGCAGAGGAGATGCAAAACAAATTAAAATGAGTCATTTGTATTTTCAATAGTAGGATGTCATGAATCCATAATAATGTTCGTTCATTCGAAATTGTTGTCTGAAAGTGAGATGAGCGAGAATGAATGAGTCAGAAACGTGATGAGGCAGAAAATTACAATTTGATACCATTTGCGACAACCAAAACGGCTATGAATATGGTTTCGCATATGGGAATAAAGGGCATCTCGTTTGTCAGTACGCATCAGCGACTCATTCTATCTCGAACATCATATACATCCGGTAGGAATGAGTGAACAGACAATTATGGTGCACTTTACTCCCATTTGCGACACCCTAGTATTGAAGCAAAGTGATCAAACGCAATTTGAGGGACTGAAAACGAATGTCGGCAACCGAGGCACTCAACTTTCCGGAGGACAAAAGCAAAGAATTGCCATTGCACGGGCACTTGTGAGGAATCCAAAGATTCTTCTTCTTGATGAAGCGACGAGTGCATTGGACACTCAAAGTGAACGGATTGTACAGGCAGCACTGGAGAATGTGAGTGAATCTTTTTTGACTTTAACGTGGGTGTCACTATGCCCTAGCCGTGAAACATTGAATCTGAGACATAGATTCAACTTGATGTTTTAGTGAAGAAACGTGCGTCACAATTAAATTTATTGTGTTATCCTGGCTGATTTGAGTAGATAACATGCCCTTTACTGTTTCCCGGTTGAACGATTTTTTTCAGTTATTTAGTGTTGCGCAAAGTTCTCATCCACCGTGCCGAAAACATCTTTAGGAATAAATGCCTTTGCTGAAACATATTTGATTTCAAATATTTTCAGGCCTCCAAGGGACGCACCACCTTTATTGTTGCTCATCGACTCTCGACAATCAAGAACGCCGATCAAATTATTGTCTTCAAGAATGGAGAGGCACGAATCTGGATATTGTCATTAGTGTTGTGTATATTTGCACCATCTTAATGAAATAGACAGATGCAGTTCCGCGGTTATTTTCATTGTGCTGCAAATGTCCTCTGCATTGTTGACAATCTCTCACCAAAAAATTGAGGATATTTTTCGCGAGCAACTACGCTACAGAGCCAGATCATAAGCAGTTCAGATCTATTGAAGTGTTCGGGCAATCCACTGGCCACTTCATATAATTCATTAGACAGTCAACAATGCATAATCAATCTAATCATTACAGATAGTCGAGCGTGGCAAGCACCACGAACTCCTCAATGCACACAGTCATTATCATGCACTCGTCAACTCTCAAGTGTTTACGGATATGGAAGATGATGGTAAACTTTTAATTTTTTAAATTTTTATTAAAATTATACACCGAAAACCGGATCTCCACTTTGCCCTTTTTCGCCCATTAAAAGTTCTTTCTCAGTTCGAGTCACGACTTTTTTTATTCACTCTCAAGTTTGGCTAATTTCAGGTCGTCCTGATTCTGCCCGTTCTCAACATCGTCGATTATCTCGTGGACACTCAATTCACGAGAGTGAACATGCCATGGAAAATGAAGAAGAACCACAAGATGCAGTGAAGGAAAAGAACGAACTGAAGAGACTCAAGAAAGGTGAGGGCTTATGTTTCAGGAAAGAGACAATGATGAATGACAATAACCCTATTATTGGCGCAAATGCAGCATTTGAAGGATAAAATAATAGGATTTACGATTGAAAGCGAGTTATGAGGCAGCTAATATCGGCATTTAGAAATATGTTTCACCATGTATTGATATTATATATTTTTGTCTCCTATCAATAGTTTCATACATTCCGGTACTTGACAATAAAAATATGGATATTCCACATCAGAACTCGAGGAAGAAGGAGTGCAACGTGTTGGTCTCGGAGGGATTCTGAGTGCAGCGAAGCCTGAATGGTAAGGAATCTTTTACCACTTTTAAATCTCGTCTGGTGACGGCTTTGAATTCTGTTTGGAGTGCATTCTATATTTTAAAAACCTCAAAACTTTATTATTGTTGATTTCGGTCTGTGATTACAGTAATCCCTGCAGGTGCCAGTTATCGATCGGTTTCCTCGCTTCTGCTTGCCATGGCTGCATCTTTCCCGTGTTTTCGTTATACTTCATGGACATGCTCAATGTAAGATTGTGAGAGAGGCAAATGCGTATTTTTGCCTTTTTACTGATATAAACATTCAAAGAAATGGGTAAATAATTGATAAAGAAATACATTGAATATACTTTTTTTCATTTAGGAAGCGTATGATGGAGACTTATTGAAATTTGATGATCGCAGCTCATAAAATAATCACATGAAACACACTTGCTTTTGAGTTGCTGCTTTATATAAAAATGATTTCGTCAGTTGGTTGAACAATAAACACAATTGAATTAAAATTTCAAGAACTTAAAATTCTTTCAGGTATTTACTGTAGAGGACAAAGAACAAATGCGCGTCGATGGACACTACAACAGTCTAATATTCCTCGTATTGGGAGGAGCAAATGCTATTACTCTACTCTGTGCGGTGGGTTTATATAACAATTAATATGTAAAATTGCATTCAAATATTTTTTTAAATGTTCACTAGCATTTAGTTGCTATTCAAGGATGTGAAATGCTCGCAGTCAATTGTGAAAATCTTGATATATTGTTATAAAATCAAAAAAAAATTTCAGTGTTACTTCTTCGGTTACGTCTCCGAATATCTCACAATGAGACTCCGAATGAACGTCTTCAAGAGTCTACTCAAAATGAACATTGCATACATGGACGAACCTGCTCATTCACCAGGAAAACTTTGTACAAGATTGGCTACGGACGCGCCTATGGTCAAATCGGTTAGTTGTTATATTTTTGACTAGCCAGTGTGATAATATGTTTCACATACGTTATTAATGATGATGCGACAAAACTGAACGATTTCGTCGCATTGTAGATCGATAAATATGATTATACTTCATCCAGCATAAATGATTTGAAAAGATTACGATTGCACATCAACGAAATGAATTCATTAATTGCGAAATATGATTTCAGGCCCTCGATCATCGTCTCGGTTCCGTGATCAGTGCAATGGTCTCTGTCGTCGCAGGAATCAGTATTGGTTTCTATTATGGATGGCAGATGGCGTGTATGATGGTGAGTTGAAGGCAATGACATTTTTTCTACCTATTTATGATATTTGATATCATGCATAATTCGGCCGATGCACGTTCAAATGCAATCTAGAGTGTGTATTATGGTTAGCAATTTAACTACTGTATTGGCTGTGTTTCAATGGTAGTATAATGTTGAAGATGTATCCTCTGTGCATAACACATAAAGTAGTCTGAAGAAAAAACTGCCAACCACAGTGTCTACTCAGTGAGATTTCAGATGATCATCATTCCACTGGTCGCCAGTGGATTCTATGTCCGCATTCAGTACATGCAAAGCAACAATAAAAACGACAATGCTGATCTGGAAGCGGCTGGAAAGGTAGATATTGGAGAAATTTGTGTTGAGTTGATAGAACATCCTCGGTGATTACATGGGCCTTGGCATCATGTCTTCAATGTCACAGACATGTGTTTCATCAGTTGTTTGTATAGTATACTTCACAAATTTTTCTGATATATGTGAGTCTGTTGTGTATATATAAATCAACGCTAGGTATATGAATCCATTCTAACATAGCATTTTCGTCTTTTCCAGGGACATTGTATGGTAGGAGATCTGGAAAACCTTGACTCTTCAGATCGCTACTGAAGCAGTGGAGAACATTCGTACTGTGCAAGCACTGACACTGGAAGGGAACGTCTTCAATCGCTTCTCTTCCTATTGTGAGAGACCACTCAAAACTGCCACTGGAGGAGCGTTGATGCAGGTATGAATGCACATCTCTTAGTAAAACGTTAATGTCCACCACTATTTCATCAATCTTAAAATGTTACAAATAGAGTAAGAAAGTGATCCCTCAGGGTCTCTCATACGGTTTTTCTGTCTCTTTGTTCTACTTCTTGTACGCAGCAGCGTTTCGCTTTGGCCTATGGCTCATCGATGAAGGATACATGTCGGCAATGGATGTATTGAGGTGAGGAATCTTGAGAATATGACATGAGCACTAGAGGCCCCTGAGATCAATAACATACGAATATGAAAGTGCATTCTATTCCTAAAATTCTGATGTAGAGAAAGAAAATGAACTTGAATCTTATTTTCCATGTCTATAATGAGTGCAATGTTTCATCCCAAGGAGAATAGGAACGTCAATGGATGACATTTTCGATTATATCATAACCATGAAGCCTATTCTCATTTCAGAGTAGTCACAGCCTTCTCAATGACAGCGGGCAGTGCTGGAATTGCATCGGCATACTTTCCTGAATACGTCAAGGTATTAATATGCCAAAAAGAAGGAAAACACAATTTCTTTCTGCAGAATGAAGAATGAGCAAACTGCAAAAGGGCTATTTTTCGAATAAATTGTTTATGTAATATACTCAATGTTTAGGCCACATTCGCGGCAGGGCTAATCTTCAAAATGACGGATCTGGAGACTACGGTAGATGGATCGGCTGAGGCAGAAGGAACGAAAGGGGTACGGTAGACGATGTTTCCCAAATCGCGCAAATTCATTGTCTAATTCACGGATTGCAGCAACTGAAGGGCAATGTGCAGCTACGCGATGTGAAGTTTCACTACAAGGAGAGGGAGGGAGTACAGGTTGGAAATATCTAGATTTTGTGGCAGAATACAATTTCTTTTTTTATTTATTTTAAAGTACGCCTCGATA
This sequence comes from Diplogasteroides magnus, assembly GCA_014805445.1. Lineage (NCBI taxonomy): Eukaryota > Metazoa > Nematoda > Chromadorea > Rhabditida > Diplogasteroididae > Diplogasteroides > Diplogasteroides magnus. Next base: position 13,670 of record JACMIF010002945.1, read on the forward strand.
GCCAAACCTCTACTAATCATTATTACATTCGTACTATTTATTACCCAGTCTGTTGCATACATCGAAAAAGTTCAAAACATTAAAATTTTTCTTTAAGGTTTTGGTTCTTTAACTTCTGAGAAACACAAAAATCGTCGTTAACTGATCCACTAATATGCTCATAGCTGATTTGGAACACAAGCCAAATTCAGGTCCTTGGAGGTGTTGACCTTGACATTCGACACGGTCAAACAGTTGCTCTCGTTGGTCCTTCTGGATGTGGAAAGAGTACAATTGTCTCACTTCTGGAGAGATTCTACGACCCAACACAAGGAGGAGTGGTGAGTGGTTGGATTGTATTGCGCTTGCTTTTGAAAAACGCCTGACCCATGTGATTTTCATAGTATTGATACTCATTTGATCCTAATGTAGCATATTCCGGATGCATTTTCACTCAGCCATTGCGAAGAACTTCCGGTGACTAAGATAATCAATGTTTTTCCCCATAAATCAGAGCAATTGAAATATGTTTCACAGACATTTGATATTAACTCGACTTTCAAAAACGGTTGATTTCCTGCAGGGTTCTGTTTTAATACAACACTTTGAGATGGTGGACGGTGTTCCTCTCAACGACCGAAATCTCTTCGATGTTCGTTCACAAATGGCAATTGTCTCACAGGAACCGACTCTCTTCGATATGACAATCAAGTTAGTGCGAATTTACGGCCAACAGATAACGAATAAAAGAGGATGAAAGACAAGAACGCCATGGACTTTTGCTGCAAAATGGTGAAGTAGACAGACACTTGGGCCGTACATGGATGGTGCATGTCCATAGCGCAACTGCCTTTCACAAATAGTGCTGTATACCATACATATTCTCGTGATCTTGATTATGTGAAAGCGAACAAATAACATTATTCATTGAAGCATATTTCACATGTTACGACTTTTATACATTGGTTCTATTCTTTCAGAGAGAACATTGGTTACGGAATGAACAATGTCACTGATGAAATCATCTTCAACGCAGCAAAGATGGCCAATGCACATGGTTTCATATGCACAATGCCTGCGGTAAGAAATTCAAATCGGACTTGATTGTTACTTCGAATTATAGGCATATTGTTACTACAAATAATAATAATTTAAAATACTGTGTATAACAATTAACTTTATAAATCTCTAATTCGTTCAACAGGGTTACGATACTCGAGTGGGTGAGAAGGGAACTCAATTGTCTGGTGGTCAGAAACAGAGAGTGGCCATTGCGAGGGCATTGGTCAGAAATCCAAAGATTCTTCTCTTGGATGAAGCAACGAGTGCATTGGATATGGAGAGCGAAAAGGTTAGAATAATGTTTTTTTGCGTATTCTCAACACAATAGGAAGAGATTTAACGTTCATCATTCACAAACAAGTAATATATTATGTTTATTTGATTTGTGCAATTAAAATGCTGAAAAACGTCAACAGAAAATATTTTTGACTGCGAATTCAAAAATGCATTTGCAGATAGTCCAAGACGCCCTTGACTCTGCTTCCCAAGGCAGAACCTGTGTGGTCATCGCTCATCGTCTTTCTACAGTAGTCAAAGCAGACAGGATCGTAGTGATGGCTTCCGGGAAAATAGTGGAGCAAGGTTAGTGGGCAGTACGGCATTGGATGAATTCATCGGAACGCTAAATTCAGGCAAACACGATGAACTGATGGTGGCCAGAGGAGTCTACTACAAGTTGTATGCACAACAATCAAAGAAGCCGGTTGGGATAAGGGAGGAGAACGAGAATGAATGAACATGTTTAATTTATGCTTTCGTACTTCAAACGTTGTCCAATAGAAATGTCATACACTAGAGTACACTCAAAGAAGTCAAAGCGTTTCTTTCGCTCGATGATCTCATCTATCTCGACTGAGAATTTGCCGAATTAATTTGGTTTATTGTTTTCTGAATTATTACTATAGTATGACAGTCTCTTGGTCTAAACACACTTAGATTTATTTAGCATAATGTTACATCACAATCCTGTAAAAACTAGCTTCAACCTCTTCCAACCGATAGCTGTGATATTGTGCAATACACGTGTGCAAAGTCTTCCATTCGAGTTTCCATGATAAAAGCTTTGGCAGAAATTCGCTCATTTACTGAAACAATTCGCTGTATTAGGCAAAATCACATAATCGCAAAACGCAGTATTCGTGTGGAAAACGGAATTGATATTGTCCGTGGCTCCTGTCGACTTACGTTGGTCATTGAGTTTATTAGTGGGACTTGAAACATATTTAAAATTCAATGTCACTTCTACTTTTTCATCGATATTTTGATAGATCCTTTCATTTCATTTTCATTTCATTTCTTTATCCATTCTCATATACAATCAGGAAAAAACAATAATAATCGGTCAGCAGTTGAATGGGTTCCCTTCGTTGAAACGAACTAGGGTGGT
>JACMIF010002946.1:0-13029 GCA_014805445.1 Diplogasteroides magnus
CTCTCCACTGCGGGCATGTATGTCCCTCAGTGAAGTCTGAATTTCGCGTAAAAAATTCTCCAACATAGCATGTAAAAATCGAAGCGAAAATTTCGGCGTAAGCTCCTCGAAAACGGCCCATGGCAGGTTTCTCTCACTATTAGTTTTCGACTCTACCAACATACTCCTATGCATCGCACATGGTCGTTGGTTCCAATTTCTCCGAGGCCTCAGACCGTTCCCTAGTGAGAACTCGTTAACTCGGTCAGAGAGTGGTTATTTGAATAATTGGTCAAATATAATTTGAATATTGATGAATAAGAATCGCATGATAAAAACTCCACTTTCGTGTCATCCTTTCTTCGTGATAATTAATTTGAGAACTCTAAGGGATATTTGATTCGCTGGAATTCAGTAGTCTCTGACAAACTTCGAAACCGGCACTTTAAAGTTGTAAATTTGCAGAAAACGAGTGATTCTGAATTGAAATGGGCACAATTTCGTGTTTTTAACGTTTCTTTGAAAACGTTCTAAAAATTTTAGTTGTCACGCTCTTATATAGTCAGGGAAAAATGTTTTCATCAAAGTTTGTGAAAAGTGCTGTAGCTCCCTCTTTACATTTTGCTCCGCTCTCTGAGAATATCTGTGTTATGGTTCATCGTGATATGTTTGCAAAATTCGAATTCTCGCGTGAAAAATAACAGGGAAGTCACTGGGAAGCGCTGATATTCAACTTTGAGTTTCATTAACTTTGCTGTAAAAAGGATTTTGAGAGAAGAAAATTCGCATAATAAACTGCGTTCTTCAACACTGCGCTTTCAGTATTTTTGACGCAGAATCTTCACGGATGACTGACTTCTTTAATTGAGCAAACGCGAACGGTTGTTCCTCGGGGAATGAGTTAGCATTGAGTACTCTCAGAAGTGAATGCTCGGTTCTTTTCACAGAAAATAATACAGTTCTTGCAATAACGCGGTGTATTCGTTTTCCACACGTTAGTTCTTAAAAACTTCACTTTGGATGTGTCGTTCTCAGTGTGTTTGGTAAGATACCTCAATAGGAGGGAATAGTATTCTTCTGGCAGCCATTGAGTGAAGTTATGAATCACCGTTCATCGCAGCGCAACGGTGGTAGGTATCTCCTCTCACCCCAATCGTTCGGAGGAACATGTTCGCTTTTTCTTTGCATGGTTTGTAACGTTCATTCAGAAATTTGCTTACATGACCAACTTCTCGATTCTGTAGTCATTGGACCAACTCCTGAAAGAAAGCACAAATTCATATTTGAAGTCTGTTCTATACGTTCTTCATCTTATATTATTCACTTTGAATAGGCGGCAGCGGCTTCACATGAGCAGATTCCAACCGCTGATCTAGGTGGAAGGAGTGACAGTTCTTTACTACGTGTCAAATACAACAATCAAGTACAGTAAGATTAGAGAGTTGGAATGGTAAGTTCATTGTAAGAGTTCCTGAATCATGGTTGGTATGTGAAGGTAGAATACAACGATCCCGAACTCATCGAAAACCCTCCTTCTAATCCAAAAATCAACAAGGGCTGCAGTGCATTTGGATTATTTGTGTGAATATTGAACTGATACAGCTTACTCGCACTGTTCTAACAGATGATCTCCGTGTGTGACAACGAAGTCCATCAAATGGGACGAAGCTCAGCAAGATGAGTACCCACGCGAACCTGAACAACCCATTCCGGAAGAAAAACTTCTTCCTCAAGAAGACGAAGGCACGTTTGTATATTATAATTTTTATTTGATTCATCACATCACATTATGCATTGTATGTATTGTTAGGGTCTTTCCACTCATAGTTCAAAAGCTGATGCAACTAGGATCAAGGGTGGTTCCTTTTGTACTGTTGTTCCACATATTTCAGAGATAATTGGAATCCTTGCAATGCAAGTGCGAACTGCAGTCGTTCATAATACGTAAAGAATTGTTTCTGTGGATGAAGATGAGGAAGTTTCTGGAGACGAGGACATGGAAGAGTCGAAGCAGGACAATGAAGAAGAATCTAAAATCATGGAGAATGACAAAATGGAAGAGGATGCGAGTGAGGCAAATGGAGGGGAGTTTCCTCCATCTCCATCACTCCATCTGAACCATTTGTCGAAAATATTTTATGTTAACTGATCATTTCATTCCTTATCAGTTCACTCCCAGGGAGTTCTGTAATGTTTTAAGTAATCTGCGCTATATACTTTGTTCCATACTTATTTAAACTATTTTTATAAACATGTTTAACAACCATTATCTTTTCACACGGACAGAGATCATGATTCCTGGGATCATAGATTCGGGAGGATACTTTTTGGAATGGTTCCAGAAAGAAGATATCAGACATAAAGTGCAGACGTATGTTATTCAATGCACATACAGCTGTAGATGACGAGTAGTTTTCAAATAGGAACATAAGCTGAAAATAAATTGCAGTAAGTGTTGCGTCGGGGGAAAGACTAGAGCGCCGTGGACAATTACGCCATAGTGCAGAAAAGGCCAGATGCGCCATGATTCTCTGTATTCTAAAGGCGCCTCTGTCCATTTCACCCAAATGGAATATTTGCCCATGGCGTTCTTGTCATTCATCCATTGTATCTTCTCGAACCTTTGTTGTACCTTCTCCACAATCAAACCGGGCAGTTTGCCATATTGGACCGAGTGAGGGAAGGGTATATGCACATGAGAGCGGCTTCTCTGGATGGACACAACAGCCAATTACACGAGAAGAGGGGGGGATACAAGGACATCATAGAGGATCTATGTGATTGGAATGAATGAATTGAAGGGACACTGACCGCATGGGATCTATCCATTTCAGAAGGGGAAACAAGAACAGAAGCATTGTTTGGAGTCAAATTCGCTCCAGGACTCTGCCGCTGTCTGAAGGGAGTACTGTACTCTCTGTGAAAGAACTTATGTACCTGTATTCTAATTGAACAATTCCATTAGATGAACAGAATGGACATGATTGGAGTTGAGATTGACTCCATTCTCTTGAATTCTCACTATGAAATTGCCGCCTAAACCGTTCCTGTTGAATGGAGGAAAAGTCGAGATTGAGGGGATTGAAGAAGACATTCAATGAAATGAATGTGATACTTACTAGGAGGAGGCCGACTCCTTCCAACCACAAAAGTCTTCATATAGTCATTCAATCCTATCTTATGTTTCTTGATCCAACTTTGATTATGAGAAGACTACCAACAACAATGTGAGATGAAGTCACACGATAGTTGGAATAAGGATACCACTGAAGGAATTAAGAATCATTAATCCAGCAATGACCAATCACATATCAAGTGGAATGACACAAATAAAATATACCTGGAATAAGAAGGACATAAGCTAAGAGTTGTGAATTGATCATTGCCACTGTCTCTAATGTCCATCTTCCATCCCCGCCCTTCTCGTCCCTTCAATCTGGTCTTCATTCATATTCACTCAAGGGAAAAGGCAAGAATGGCGTGAAGTGCACAAAGGAACACCGCGACAGCCTCAAAGAACAAGTCACAGGGAGTGGAAAGGGAGACTTACTGCTGTACTTGAACACTTATCGATCCATCCATCTGGAGTACTGTAGTCTATTGAATACAGTATCTCTATAACAGCACATATTCCTGACATCAAGGAACAGAAAACAGCACAAGGCATCTCCTGTGAGGAAAGGGATTGAAATGGACAGAGTAGAGACTCACTACAAAGTTGTACGAGACAATGCATTTGTGTTGTAGATAACACATTTTGGTTACAATCCATATAGCAGAAATGAGTAGAAGGAATGGAGAAACAAGGAGTGTGAAGTACTGAAATGTAGGGATCGCATTATGGAACGTTATTGACAGCCGTTCATTTCTGCCCGTCTAATTTCACTCATAGCGGTCGCCTCTCACTTCGCAGAGACGACCGCTACGAGTGAAATTAGACGGGTAGAAATGAACGACTGTCAATAACGTTCCATAATGCGATCCCTGCTGAAATGAATGAATGTGGATGAGTCATGGGAACGAATCCCTTCACCTAACCTTACACTCCATCTCTATTCCCATTATTGCACTAAGCAAACATTCAATGGATACTAAGTTAGGATGAAAATGAGTGGGAGAAACCTGTGCTATGTGAAGAGAAGTTGATGGAGTACATGAAACACCACGAATATTGAGAAATGACAAGTAGAGAAGGAGAAGGGATAACAACTGAAAGGAACACTCATAGAAGGATAGTCAAAGATACTAACCAATGATGATATGTAGAGGGATAGAAGGACTGGGGATTGTTTCCTTTTCCGCGAATGACAAGCAGCCATTGAGAGGCTTGTGTTACGTCTTCCCGTTTCACACTCAGTCAGACCCGCCTCCCGCTCACTCTCTCTCTCTCTCTATCTCTAACACATCGACACACCAATGTATTATAAGATGAATTGAGACAAAGAAGAGACTCAACCCGGACATGACAAACAATATATCATCACACTTTGTCACCTCTTCCTTTTGCTATTGCAATGCTTCACGTTTCGTCCCTCCATGCAACAGTGAAGCTTCTTTTGTACGTAAAGCGACTGAGGAATGAATGACTCCTTAGGTTCCAATTTCCTTCATTGTGAATGGACGAAACCGCAATCTGCTCAAATTACCCCAACTTATAATAGAGCATTTGAGTATTGGTGGAGGAGTATAGCCCCTCCCCTCCCCCGATCCGCAGTTAAACGGAAGTTTATTTGTTGTGGCATATGTACTCCATTAGTGGCTAATGAGTCCTTTTCCCCCTCTTGACATTGATATCATTTCAATCTCTAATCCTTTCTGTTCATCTACAATGCGCCAAAAGAAAAGTGTTCGCTGGGGGCAAAAAAGGTGTGGCGTGGCGGCCTTTTCATCCAACTCCCACCATACTTAGTATGACTGGACAGTTATTCTGACTCTCCTACCACTACTTGGATGGAGGGAGAATGACTGTGACTCTCTTTCCATCACTCAACATCTCCCGTCTACGACAAACACTTTCCCTCATGCTAATGTTGTCCTTTGATCCTCAGACACTTCTTTATCCCAAGTGTTGTCACTCTTCAACTTTCCGGAGGACTCAATCCAAGGACAACTATTGTTTATCCACTCTAATACATGTAACAAGTCATTGTATCTCACTCTCTGTGTATCATCCCTACCCTCCCTCAGGTCATCTACTCCCCCCCCCACCCTCTCTTTTCCCTTTGACCCCAGTTGGATATTCTAATCCCAGTTCAAGATTGGCTCATCTTTTTCTCCGTCAGTTGGTATTCCTTCTCTTCTCTCATTACCGTTCCAATTAGTACTATTCCTCATGGCACAATCCTCTCCCATGAACCTCAAGAGGTCCTCTTTCATACCATTTGAAGAGTTGACTGTCAAATAGTAGAAGTGTGTTGCCTGAGGGAACTTCCCCTCCCCCTCACCTTTCCCCTCGCATTCAAACAGTGCTTCCCGTGATACATTGGTGTGCTGACTGAATGATGAGTGGACTTCCCTCATAATTGACTCTTCCAGTTATGCAATCACTCTCTTCCCTTTCATCCATGTGGCCTCTTCTACTCCTTCTGGTTATTCTTCCTCATTCAATCTTTTCTGATCATCTCCATTCAGATGTTTCTTCGACTGTCTGCTCATTCTCAACCAACTGAATGTTCTGATCTTCCTTATATGCAAGGAGATGTGAGTCTTCCCTTTTCATTCCTTTCATTCCTACTCCTTTCAGATCTATTCCCACTCCCATAGAACGAAAGAATCAGTAGTAAACAGAACAACTTCTTCTAAGTTGGGAGTTCATCAGACGGCTTGTTTTGAGATTCCAGGCAGTCAAGTCAGCAGTTGTTTGAAAACAAGAATGAATTGTCCTCTCTTGTTAAGAATTATTCATCCATCCTTCATTCACTCACATTTGTGAGGGTTGAACAGATTCATTCTGTCACGGCCACTTATCAATTTGCCCGTCCCTTAATCAGAGTAAGTGACTATTCCATCTCTTCTCTCTCATTCAAATCAGACAACTTGTCTATGTGACTGTCAAGGAGGAGACAATCATTGTCTACAAGAGGATTATGCATACAAGTCAGTCTCCCCTCCCCTCCCCTCATTCCACTCCTTTCAGGAACTGTACCTCCAGAGATAGGAATGCACTGTGTCTACGTACATTCCATACAGGGAAGTCCTCTCAGGGTTGTCTCCTGGATGGGAAGAGTGATGTCTGTTGTACTATTGAATTGACTCCATATAAGGTATGAAGGACAATGGGGAAAGAGAGACAATCAACCACAGGGAAGAGAATACACGGCTGTCAAGATAGGACAACCAGATACTAGTGCCGTACTCACCTACAGGGCATATCATAGGAATGAAGGGGAATGGCACTTGGATAATGAAAGGAGCATTACGGTATGAGGAAAGAAGGGCCAAGGGACAAGGGATATTGCAGATTCCCCTCAACAAAGGAGTATTCCGTTATGAAGTAGGAGGGAATAACAAATTGGATATTGCTGTTAGTGGAAGTTCGCCAAGCAAGACTCTTCTTCCTAATCTTGTCTACTTTGTAAAGCCCGGTAAGAGAAATCTTGTCATTTACAGACGAATGAAGACTCAGGTTCATCCGAGATACAAGAACCACTCAATGTTCTTGTGAATGATTTGGGAGAATCGGATCTTTATAAGTTGGGATGGTTTAGAAAGGATCGAAATGGTAAATGGTCAATAAACAATGGTCCATTAGTGATGTCTCAGGCACATGTAAGTCAATTGTGACATTCCAGTCAACAATTCATATATTGAGGTTGTAAACGTTCTCAATTGTAAGGAACAAAGATTCAATTCGGGATTTATGGCCGGACACTACTATTTGGCAGAGAATGAGGGAGAAGGAGAGAGGAATGGTGAGTGATTGGAGGGATGAGTAACAATCCCAACTCTAATTATCCCCCCATTGCATAGCCATTGACAATGTGTGTCACATAGATTGATATGGAAGACCGGGGATTAGAGTGAACTAGTTGACCGGATATCCTATTGTTACAGAAGGAGATGATGATGTGACCAGATGGACTCACATTGAATCAGCAACATTGGAAGGGAGACAAGTGAGAGTTAGAAATGCTGAAGGAACAGTTATTGATGTAATGATGAATGAATTCAATGATACAATCAATCATTCAGATATACCTTTCTACTCAAAGAAGAACTTTTGTACTTCGACATTCATCATATTTAGGATCATTTGATGGAGAAATGACACTTGATCATCTTAGTCAACACATACTCAATATTACATTCACTGTATGTTTCATACATTGACTTCACTCATATCCCTTCAGAATTCTCGTGGCACTCTCATTGGGAATGTATATACATCTGAGGCTAAAGAACGGACGGACTTCTCCTATTCTGTGTGTTGTTCATTCTCATTCCCTCGTGAATGTCTCATTGAGGTCTCGATTAGTCCTCACGGTTCCTCCACAATCTCAGCTTCAATGGATTCAAGTGTTAACAGTCGAAGATATGTGTGTTTCTATCCAATGGGAGATATGAGAGGAGAGAAGTGAGTGTGGGGACTGTGAAAGGAATGAATGAATGTCTTCAGATGTAAATGGCTTCCATTCAAGTCTTCTCCTCTTGCAACTCTTCCTCCACCACCAGGTCTCCTTCCTCAGACAGGACATTGTACTTCATGTAATGTGATTGGACCAGAGGTTCATTCCCTCTTTCATTCCATTCAACTCTTTTTTTCATTCAGGCATTCATCCAATATTTGGACCCACGCAATTGGTTCAATGATAAAATCAACATAAAAATGGTTGTAGTAGGAGTAGTTGAGTTCATATTAACAGCCATTCTCATATATATAGCTATTCTTCTATTAACCAAATGTGTTATTCCCCTTGCTCGATGTTCACTTTACATACCAAAAGGATCAGAAAAGAGATCACCCAGTAGATAGACATTCATCTTACTCCCCTTTTAATACTTCCTATATGCCTTCATGCTTTCATCGCCTCCCTATCCCCCTTCACTTACTTCTCTTTCTTGCCTTCCCTCATTCACGGGTCTCCCCCTCTGCTTAAGACGTGTAGTGTTCAATTCCATTTCAGCTCTTTCTTCTCTGGGATTGCATATGAGAGTGAGATGATTATACAGATAAAGAATAATGAAGAATGAATGATAAGGGATAAGAGACACTCCATCACATTAGAGTTGAAGGATTCCAAATAGATTGTTTCCTCTTGCAGTTTTGTCCATTGAGAAGAATAGTTCATCGAAGAGTTTTCGCCATTCTTCAGGAGTGATTTTGGCAGTTGAATCCTATTGAGAGACAATGAAGATAAGACAGAAGACTCACATTTGTGATTGACTTGAATGCCTTAGTTGCAATATCTGATTTGACTCCATACAATGCCATTCCATCACAATACTCTGCCGAGTCCATTACCCCATCCTCTTAAATGATCACATCAACACAAAAGAGTCAACAATCTCGCTCGACACATCGAAGAGTTGGAACATGAAGTTACGGTAGTTAGAGAACCATTTCTGTGGTCTCGACTGATCAACCTGATTGTGAGATAATATTTGATCTTTCATTCATTCATTCACTTACTTGTGGCAATGCATTGATGCCAATTCATTGGATGAAATGAGTTAGAATTCTATTCCATTCTATCATTGACTATCACTCACTTTGCACAATCCTTCCCACAATGCTGCCAATGCTGCCCTTGCAAAGTCCCACTGAACAGAATCTGCACCATAGATATCACGCACTTTCTATCAGGACAACTTGTCATGTCAAGATTCGATTCTTTCTCTGGTAACTAAATAGAAGTCTCCCCAGTCAACTTTCTTTGATGAATTACGATCTGAAAGAATAAAATGAAACAAGACTCTAGGAGCAAAGAGTTACCACTAACCAAAAAAGACAGAGAAGATTCTTTCCCATTTCTGAAGGAGAAATGCAACCACATTTGGATGTTTCTTCTTTAGGTGATCCATTTTTGACTGACTGGATGGATTGAATGGTAAACAATTGTGATCTATTATAAAGAGAGCAAATATGAGATGAGATCTCTTCTTCTCTCTACTAGTCGACTCTCAGATGGTATTCAAGAGGACAATCAACCAGACTCCGCCCATTGTGTAAAGCATCCCACGCATTCTATCTAATCAAATGAATAGGAGGAACAGCTCAAAGGTGGAATGAATCATCAGACCACACACAATCATCTACACTTGCCTATTAATCCATTTATTCTCTTTCGATTAACTTCCAGACAAAATGTTTTTACCCGTTGTAGTTCTCCTTTCCGTGTCAATGCAGTTTTATTTCTGCATGGAATTTGAAAAAAATTGAAAAAATATGGACAAAATGATTTATTATTAAGACTAGCTATAATAGATATTCTCCCGCTCCATTTTCTATCATTCTCCACTTTGGTGCTTGGGGAATTAGTCAGCAATAAGAACTCTCGCGGACAGAGGTGAATCTGTCCACATGTGGCTGTTTTTCGCAGAAATATCACATTTCTTGAAATTCATTTCCGTGCATTCATTTCCCACGCGATAGATCTTCGAAACTTGACCTTCGATATATCGTTTCCGCTGTGTTTGCAGTCTGGTCAGATGACAGGATTGTTCATGATTGTTACAGTAGAACGGGATTTATGAATGAGCGTCTCTATTCCACGAATAGAATACATGACCTTTCATATTCTAATGGACAGCTGATGTAAATTGCAACGGCTATAGGTAGGGACCCCAAACGCGCGCTTTCGATGTCCCTATCGGCTCAAATAGCGCATATTTTGTTCAGATCAAGTGTATTCTAGCCTAACTGACAGGTGAGGAATCGAATGGTGAACTTTTTGAGATCCGGGGATTATTGATTGATATTGATTGATTCTTGATCATGCCTTATTCGAAGATGTACCCTTCTGGAAACAGGCATAATCGATTCGCCTTGTCTAAAAACATAAGTAACGAAATTTTCATGCAAATCGGTGTGTGACAAATTTAGGAATTTGAAATTGAAATTCGAAATTTCAATATTCAGTAACTTTTGAAATTCGAACTTTTTTGAGAAACGGTTTTTAGAGACTGTTCACAGAGAGCATATCTTTCAAATTGTAAGCAGTGAAAAGCCATAATATATGCAAATTCGTAACGATTTTCTCAATTGAATCTTCGGTGCTCTTTTCCCTGGTTTAAATTGAATATAACTCGCATTGCAGAAAATGTACCCTCATGAAAATCACATATATTATTCATTACGAAGTGTATGAAATAGTTATGGAATGATTTTTGAATTTCGCATGAGAGGTTTTTCGCAAAAGCGCGAAAATATCCAAATTCTTCGACCGGTTGTCAATAACGATTTTTCAAAGTTGTCTAAATGAGCTCAAATTTGGCTCAGAGGAAGAACGAGTGTGCAAGAGTCTAATTCCAAAGAAATGATCCTGAACTCTCAAGCCGTTCGCCCGCGGCAGTGAAATATCTGTAGGTCAACTCCCCTTCATAGGGCGTGCGGGTGGAAATAGGGAGGGAAGAGATGGACTCTTTTGAGGCCGCGCCAGAGGCTGCCGCGGGCGAACGAGAAGAGATATCGATATGAATTTTTGGATAATGGCTTATACACACTTGATCGACATCTGGCCAAATTTGCACCCGATTGGACCATTTTGAAAAAATCGTTTGGGGTCCCTAGCTATAGGAGACTCAATATGAATAAAAATGATCAGACTACTTCCAAGCAGTCTGTATCATCTCGAAATGTGCATCAGTCGCCTCGATTTTCGTTCGGTAAACTTGAGGACTGCAGTTAATATATGGAAATTGATATCTGAATATAAAACTTACGGTATCTGTAGTTGTGTATGACACATAAATCTCCTTGAAAAAGTTCTCTTGAATCCTCGATGCATTGCAATAAGAAGACACTTAGTTACTACGCAGTTGATGGTGTGTCCCTTTCAATAATAAACGGTCAACATCGGCATACGGTCATACTAATCAATGTAGAAAGAATGGCAAAGTACATTCCTTCTCTATGCGCTCTTATTCATCGGATCGTCTCTAATGCTTTGAAGCGACCGCGCGATAGAGACAGTAGGGAGATGGAATGCACTCTGTAATTCTACTGCTGACCGTGAAGCCCAATGAACGCATTGGATAATATGGAGCAAAGCCGAGTATATATGCAGTGGCTGGAAAGATTCCCAGAAATTTGAGGAATGATGAGAGAGTGTAAATTGGAAGCACTGTCCTATTGTACTCTAATACTTGCTCCATCTGAGTCAGGTTTAATTTTCTCGAATAAAAAATAAAAAAATAACTTCGTATCGTTCGGTCAATGTAGCTTTAGATGTCCGGGTCGATAATCGACGACAATAAAAGTACAAGAATGCTGACATCTAAACAGAATCTGGTGAACCATTTACATTTCTGGCGAAATCACAGCAAATGCAGTTCCATCTAAGGTGAAAATAATGGAAACGCCGAGCAGAAGATAATTCACTAAAAGAGTTATTAAAGTTCTGTATAAAGTGCTCAAAATATACGTAAATGTGTCGAAAGAGACCAAATAAACGAGAAACCAAACTGAAAGTAAATATTTAGATGCAAAGGAGGTTGAACTGAAACCTCACCGTTGTGAAGAAAAATATTGATAGAGTAAGACAGGAAGGCCTAACTTGTAATTCGTACACTCTGGAACGATTCCGCATTTCTATGTTTCTTTTTTCTTGCACCTGAGATGACTACTCGCATAAAGTCGTTCGACTACAAGCCATATTGTGGACATGCTTGAAAGACCATAGCCTACTTCATGAACGAAAAGCCACGGGGCATCTTCTCCTTAAAAACACCAATGTGTTTCAATATCAAAGTATCATCATACCTTCCGATTGCTTGATGACTTCACTATTCATTTCAATTGGGACGAGAATTAGTTGAACGCACACAATGAGAAATTGTCCGATCAGCATAACGAGCATGATAAGCCTACAAGGGAAGTGAAATGATTTACTATAAAAGCGATTTGAACCTGCAGTTGATATGGACCGTGGAATTCAATAGAATCACGAGGAAACACGGCGTCATTAGTATAGCGGAAGTAGAAGCGATCGCAATTTGCAATAGAGCGAACGCGTACTGCCATGTCGAGTACATTTGCGGTACTGAGGAGAGCGTTATGATATTAATTCTTTCTTGTGTTCGCTAGAACGCATTGGTTATGGCTTTACAAAGAATCGGCGAATCGTAAAATGCCATGTTCTGGTCTCTTATCAATTTGAGCTGAGGACGTTTCCAGTAATGAAATTACATATACTTTTCACTGCAGTGATTAATGGTTATGCACGTCTTCAAATAGTCATCAAATAGAGATCAACAGTAATTCAATAGCTTATATATATATATATACTAGCTAGATATTCCCCTCTCAATTTTTACCATTCTCATCGCTTTGGTGCTTAGGGAATTAGTTAGCAATAAGAACTCTCGCGGACAGAAGTGAAGGGGTTTCACATGTGGCTGTTTTTCGCAGAAATATCACATTTCTTGAAATTAATTTCCGTGCATTACTTTCCCACGCGATAGATGTTCGACACTTGACTTTCGATATGTCGTTCTCACAGCCGCTGTGCAGTTTGGTCAGATGAGAGAATTGTTCATGATTGTTACAGTAGAACGGAATTTTATAATGAATCTCTTTATTCCAAGAATATAATACATATCCTTTTCATATTCAAATGGACAGAAGTCATAAATTTGAACGGCGAGAAGAGACTCAACATGTATAAACAATGAGCAGTCTGCTTCCAAACAGTCTGTATCATCTCGAAATGGCATCAGTAGCCTCGACTTTCGTTCGGTAGACTTGAGCACTGCTGTTAACACAGATCTTCTGAGAAAGTGGAGCAGAATGAACAGGAGGGGGGGGGGGTGCAACGGCAGTATTGGCAAATCTTGAAGAAAAAATTTAACCATAATAATGCTTAAAATTGAAAAATATTTGAAAATTCCCAT
>JACMIF010002947.1:0-16095 GCA_014805445.1 Diplogasteroides magnus
TCATTACAGTCGACAGAAAATTTGTGCAAAAAGTTTAAGGCGGCCCGGGAATTGAACCCGGGACGTCTGCGTTGCGTGACCCGCGCTTTCCCAATTGCGCCACAGTTCCTAGTGTTGGCAAAACGGATGTATCTCACTCTCGGTGCTCTCTCGCTCTCACTTCGGCGACTGGGCCACTGTGTTTACCAGAATCACTTCTGAGGAAAACAGCGAACTCTTACAAATATGTGGAAGAGGTCGAATTTTTAGATGCAAATCATTGCAAAATAATAGTTAAGCCAACGTCGATAACTATAAAAAGGGTACCATACGTCATATGATAGCCAAGTCTCATTGAACAGGCACCATGGACAGGAGTACTCGAATTCAATGATGGTACATTTCTATTGTAAAGACTGCTTAACAGGCTGCATTATCTAGGTTCCCAACCCACTCATCGTTTCTGCACAGCATCCATCATTTCACGACGACATGCAATCACAGCTGCACATTGTATTCTGGATGAAGCTGTGTAGGTTCAATGTCTAGAAAATGAAGATGGCTCATTTCGCAGGAAGAAATCCTGCGATCAATCACCTCTAGCAATCGACCGACAGATTCTCAACGGTGAACTTCGATTCGCCTATGGCGGACATTGTCATATTGTCAATGGAGAAACTATGTATGATGCAGGATGTTCCCATGATACAATGAAGGTTCAAAAATGTGGCGCGTTCATACTACCCAACAACACTATCTTTAGAGAGTAGAAATATCCGCTATAGCTGTTGATGAAGAGGTAAAAATTACCAACTGCACGACTTTCGACATTGCCATTTTGCAATTCAAGCATGATATCGAGGTCGTTAGTATAAAGCTTAACACCTAAAAATACGGTATTTCAGTTCGATCTCATAACACCGTCGGCTTCCCCTGTATGTCCACCGCCAAAAATTATGCCTCTGCCTTCATTGAAACCCGCAACACTTACTGGTTTCGGGCTCGATCGCGGAAAGTTTCATTCACAAATGCAACTTCTGACAGGTTTGTAACATGGACATATCTGATGAAGCATGTTCATATATCAGGAAAGATAGAAGAAAAAGAAGACATACGTGGTTTGCCCGTAGGAATGCTGGTCTTCCTACCAGATAGCGGAAAGATTCAGAGTGTAAGGATACAGTAATGACGAGAAAAGATAATTGAGTATTCTTTAGGGCGACAGTGGAAGTCCAGTGGCAGTTCCTCACGATAACAACCAATACATACTAATAGGAGTAGCACAAGGCATTACTACTTATAATGAAGAAGAACAACAACGACTAACAAGTCTTTTAAACTCGGCTCAGAAAGAGCGTCTATGTAAACAAATAGGATTCTGCAATTATGCGTAAAAAAATAAATGATGTTATAACAGACATCTTCTGTAAGAGTGGACCACCTCCTTGCACAACAACTCAACTTTATGTCTCAGAATTGGCTGAAAATTTGGTTTTGGGGTAAATCGACCCCGTAGATGACGAATCTGAGTTCCATTTGACATGAAAATTTTTCGTTGCCTCAGGGCATCAAATAAATCCGAAAATTCAAAAATTTCGATCTGTACAATTGACGTTGCATTCGGATTCTGATCCCTAGAACACATAATGATATCAAAATGAGACCTGTAACTTTATTTTGAAGCTCATTTTCAGACGATTGAAATATTAAAACGTCCGGCGTGTAAAATTTTTGCACTAACTGCAAAGATAATCCATCATTTTTGGAATCTACGCACTCGATTACCCCATATATGTGAATTTCAGCCAAATCGGAGGTGACCAAATTGCTCCACAGTAGTGAGATTTTGCTCATTTCGTGGACATAGTCGTTTTTTTCGTGCGCGCTCCTCTACATACCATCCCTCTCCCGATCGTTGTCAACGCTAACGTCTCATATTATGGTGATGCAATTGGCAACATTTGTACTACGGACTGGCACCAACAGTCAACTGGCTTTATGGCTTGTATCCATTGTAATGAATTTTCGAACAGGCATGTCGTGAGATGACGATGCAGACATTACTCATTGAAAACGACATCAACTGTTACATTTGTTGTTCTCCATAAAACGTTTTGTTTAAAACCACAACAACTATTATATATTCCCTTAATAAGAGCCTTATCGTTAGTTGCTGAAGATATTCGGCGCCAAGATTGGTGATGACTATTCTGAGAATTAGTTTATGAGAATATTTGAATGAAAAGGGATAATTAGATTTTCACAATTGCCATTTTTGATGATCATCCTAAAAGGGTTGTCCTTGCTTCTACTTTTCGTTACTCTAATCGATGCCAGCCTTCTTAAGTGTATGCTTAAATATTTAGGGGAAATCCAATACTATATTTAGTGACCGAATTCCTAAAACTTTCGCTTGAGGAGAATCAAGACCTGCAGAAAACATGCGGCAACCATTCCAGTACGAGGCAGGCAGAAAAACAATTTTAAGAGTATCATCTAGGTGCTCCTCATGACATGATCGATTTTGGAAATATCGCTAAGCAGAATCAATTCCCATGGGCAGTTGCTATCGAAAATCATCAAGGTTTAATTATTTACAGATGAATGAATTATTAAAATAGCCAGATTCTCTTTCAGATCCGAAGAATCCCAAACCTCACTGCACAGGAACAATAATATCTCGAAGACACATAGTAACGTCAGCGCATTGCATTCTCCGCGACGAGATATTACAGGCGCAACCAGCATGCAGGCCAGTGAAAACTATGAAGCGTACATTTTCCCGTCAAAATCGAGGAAAATTTTCATGCAAATATTCAGACATGCATAACTCCAAAAAAAAAAAATTCAGTTCGCCAGTGCAAGATGTAGCAAACGAAATAAATCCCTTTTATCTTCAAAACTGCGGCTACGTTACGTACGGAGGACACTGCCAAGTTCTGGCGAATAACCTTACCAAAACACAAATAGACGCAGAATGCCCGTTGGATGACCTTAGGGTTAGTATACCCGACTGACCTTCAGTATTCGAGATAGGGAGGACAGGACACACTTGTGATCCTTTGTTATTCTCACACATACAAAAACATCAATGACTGTATTGCAGCGTGTTCGAATCAAGAAAGTTGCGTATGATACTCGTTTTCGTGTAGCATGCCAGGATTTTGATGCTGCCTTGATTGAAGTAGAAGAAGACATACAGGTTTTAACCATAGAAAATAATTTAATAGCACATGATTTATTCAGTTTACTGTTCAAGGAAAACATGTACTACCGGCATGTTTTGTAAACAAGGACAACTTTCTTGACAAACTGCCGACGACATATTATGGATACGGCAAAGTTGCTGTTAATAATGGTACTTTTTGGTTTTAATACAATATCATTTATGACATTCGCTATCATGTATTTTGTTCAGATGTGACAGTATCTGAGAAGTTCAGCGCCCTCCGTTATGCTGTAGGATCAGTAGACAAGGCTGCCAACGGATCGTTAGTTGTGCGTTTTCTTATCATGAAATTTAAGCAAAACTGCCTAGCAGAACTTCCTAAAGTTTCCTATTGCAGATTGAAAGTGGGCAAGGAGCCACATCAAGAGGAAACATCAGTGTAAGTCATATACATCCGTAGATATTTGTAGAAAGCATATCCCAAACAGGGCGACAGTGATGGAGGAGCACAAGTGTTGAAATGGACCGGACAAGTGATGATTATTGGTAAGGTATCTATTTAGAAAACAATGTTGAGTTGTCTGAATTCCAGGTACTCACTCAGCGTCGGAATCGAATGTTACGCACTTTACTACTAGTGATCTAAGAGAGATCAGTGAAGAAGTTTGTCAACTGATTGGAATTTGTCCCACAAAATGCTGAACCAATAACGATAACGAAACAGTCCTGGCTATATCAATAAATGAATTGATACAAATAAAGAGTATTGACATCATATTGAAATGTGTAATCCTTGCAAAGCAATATAACTGCAACGTTTCGCATACAATGACGTCTGCCCATGACGATGCATATTTGCTTGCATCATTGATGAATGATATGGGAGTTTGTTTATGAAAGAATTCTTCACACTGAATCTCTATTCAGATTAAATTGTGATGAGTCCCAGATTGGTTGTTCTATCGCTAATTCTACTCCTTTGTTCTCCAACAGATGCGGTGTTTCATAAACGTATGTGATTGAGTTTTATGAGTACCTCATGCCTATTTCAGTTAAGGAATTTCTTAAACTCTCATCGTCGGAAAATCAGGAACTACAAAGAATATGCGGAAAGAAGCCAGGCAAGTATTGATGAACGGGAATATAATAGAATTGAGAACCACAGAAAGTGCCCATGACATGATCGACTTCGGCTATGTAGCAATGGAGAATCAGTTCCCATGGGCAGTTGCTATTGAAAATCATTTGGGTATGGAATCAGTAAATGGATCCCAATAACATAATCATCAGATATAAACCATCCTCGTCCGCATTGTACAGGGACTATAATATCAAGAAGGCACATCATGACCTCTGCTCATTGTATTCACAAACTATCTCATTAATGCACAACATTTTACTTCTCCATAAAAATAGACATTGCAAGAAGTAAACTAAGCCAAAACAACCCGTTATGCCATTAAAAGCAAAAGTATCAAATGTTCTATATTTATATAGCCCAGAATTGCAGAATGCCTAAGACCGTAGATGAGACAAACCCATTCTATCAACAAAAAAGCGGTTATGTCGCATATGGTGGACGCTGCCAAGTAATCAACAACAGTTTTATGAAAATAGATATTGACAAAGAATGCAAAAAGGACGACCTCAAGGTTTGTAACGAAGAAATTCATTAGTGATTGAAACAGATTGTAGCGCATTCGGATCAGAAACGTCGCCTATGATACGCGTTTTCGTGAAAATTGCAAATTCAACGATGCTGCATTGATCGAATTGGAAGAGGACATACAGGTGTGAAATGGTCGTCATCCACCACCAACTTCTATTTTAGTTCTCATCCCAAGGAAAACTGGTCATTCCTGCCTGCATGGTTCACTCTGATGACCAGTTAGAACAACTATCGACATCATTTTATGGATTCGGAAGAGTTGCTATGGATAACGGTACACCAATCATATCTGTTGTGACAGATATCAATATTCATTTAGATGCCGAAATAGCAGATAAATTCACTGCTCTTCGCTATGCAGTAGGAAAAGTGAAAGAAGTCTTAGATCGAGAAGGATTGCATATTGTATGGTGTTCAAGTGGAACATATTCCCTTAGTTTGATTCTTTGCAGATTGAAACAAGTGGGGGAGCCACACCGAGGGGCAACATCAACAGTGTATGCGCTTTTAGACTCTTATGACTGAGTAAGTAATTTGTTGAGGGAGACAGTGGAGGTGGTCTGCAAGCAATGAAATGCACTGATCAAGTCATGCTAATCGGTGGGTAATCAATTACTTGAGATAAATTCATGGTGAAATTAAAGGCACCCATTCTGCCTCCGTTTCAAATACCACACAATTCTACACTAGTGACCTCAGGAAAAATATCCAAGAAGTCTGCCAACTGACTGGAATTTGTCCCAATAAATGTTAACTTGCATAATATTAGGGTGTCCGGAAAGTCTTTAGACTTGTACGGTATTTTCGAAATATCTCGATGGATACTGAGTTGTCTTACTAAAATACTATTGCATAAATATGTTCAGGTGTTTACCATAAGTGGGTGATGACGTCACTCCTTCTGATGACGTTATAGCAGTCGTTTTCACAACACCAATTTGACCCCCCCCCAAAAAAATTATTCGTGCCATAACTTCTTTCTAAGTGGTCGAATATTCGATGTTAGATATTCTAAAAATAGGTAATCATTTACCGAACAAACCAGCATTGTCAGGGCTTATGCCCTCAATACGCAAGAAGGTAATGGCCAAAAAACCTAAAAATTTCGACTCTTTCAATTTTGAACGTGGAGGCACCAAACTTGCCAGGAATGTAGATTATCACAAAATAAAATTTTTGGTGCATAGAAAATCATTTTGCGCAAATTCATTCAGAAGTTATGGCCAAAAATATAATTTTTGTTTCATGAAAATCCGATTTTTTGCTATAACTTCTGAATGAATTTGCACAACATGATATTCTATGCACCAACACTTTTCTTTTGTGATACTCTACATTCCTGGCAAGTTTGGTGCCTCTACGTTCAAAATTGAAAGAGTCGAAATTTTTAGGTTTTTTGGCCATAACGTTCTTTCGGATTGAGGGCATGAGCCCTAACAACGCTGATTTGTTCGGTAAATGATTACCAATTTTTAGAATATCTAACATCGAATATTCGACCACTTAGAAAGAAGTTATGTCACGAAGAAATTTTTGGGGGGTCAAATTGGTGTTGAGAAAACGACTGCCATAACGTCATCAGAAGGAGTGACGTCATCACCCACGTATGGTAAACATGTGTGGAGCTGAACATATTTATGCAATAGTCTTTTAGTAAGACAACTCAGTTTCCATCGAGATATTTCGAAAAAACCGAAAAAGACTAAAGACTTTCCGGACACCCTAATAATTGTAATCATGATAGCGCAAAACGTGATAAAAATGCGCATTGTTTCTTGCTTGCAAACAGACATGGAATAAAGTATAACTGACCAATGGGAAACTTCTTCTCAACATTGGCAATGGGTCTGTCCGAGAGGAAGCGAATGGGGATGAAACCACGGATTGTGTTGAATACCGAAGTCTGCAATGAACGCTCTTTATTTTAATCTACATAACCATTGTAACTATATGTGAATTCACATTTGATGTATACATTCAATTCTTCAAATAAAACACCATTACATGTTGTAACACTTACCACAATACCTCCAGGTACGTGTTTCTTCACCACTGCATTCACTTTGGCTCCTATTTTGGCATCCTAAATTTGATGTGTCAAATGATTCAATATATGTCATTTGATCACTTTGTACGAGATCATGGGTCGATCGAGAATCTCCTTCTTGTTGGCAACTTGGAATGCTCTGTCGATCATCCTCACACTTGTTACTCTCATCATATGCTCTGTTCCAACTGCATAACGACTCTCTGCAAACAATCTACTTTGCTTCAAATAGCATAACCACAATAAATTGGATGATTAGAAAAGTCTATGTTTCTCATGATCGTATAAACTACATGAACAAAAAATGATACCAGGATCTCCTCCTTCCAAAAAGTCAAACTTGGCTGTAGCAGTGACCAGTCCTGGTTTCTTGTCGTTTCCTGAAGACAAAGGCATTTTCAAAATAGAAATACAAAACAAAAGCACTATACAAACACATCAACAATAAAATATTCAAGTCCTCTACAGTAGTCGGTAATCATGGAATTTGACATACCACTTTGTTCTCCTTCCTCTTCCACAATGGCAAACTCCACTTTGGACTTTCCAAAGTACGTCACACGACACTTGACCATGTCTCCCACAGTGATGCCCTACAAAGTTCACGATTACGGTAATTAATGATAAGCAAATGATCGAGATACTGTGTCCTATCACTCGTGTCCCACCTGGAAGTCCGTCCTCCTGTCTGCTCTGCTCACAGCAACGATGTCTGGATGTGCAGAGACTGCGAGTAGACGAGATGTCTGCTGACACAACAGAACGACAACTCTGAACGGAATCAAGTGTTCATACCGTATCTTTAGATTAATATCCTCGTAAGAACATCATTTCGATTGAAAAGATTTGCTGAAACAAAGGCCTTAGCTGATCCGGTAGCTCACCTGATAGGTTTGACGAATGAGTCGATGTTCTCTTTGAGACGAGGAGGAAGAGAACGTCTGGGAAGCCATGCACGCAGACCTGATACAGTATCAGTATCCA
Source organism: Diplogasteroides magnus (assembly GCA_014805445.1). Lineage (NCBI taxonomy): Eukaryota > Metazoa > Nematoda > Chromadorea > Rhabditida > Diplogasteroididae > Diplogasteroides > Diplogasteroides magnus. Next base: position 7,849 of record JACMIF010002947.1, read on the forward strand.
TTACATCTAATTATAAGTGATAATGGATCCAGATGATAGCAACAGTCATGCAATTACCATTGCCCAAATCCACCAGCGCTCCCGTTTCTTTCGTGTGTGCTGGATAGGCGAGGATTACGGTACCAGGCATCAACATTCTATTATTGAGATACTCCGTGTGCTCCTGGAAAATTAATAACTCAGCTACCGTCTAAAAAATGTAACAAATTTTCATCATTTTCTTCGAATTTTCAAATAAATTGCAAGGCAGACTACGGTAACGGAACTCACATCTGGAAGTGGTTCCATCTCTACAGCAAGTGCTACTTGTACCATTCTCGAGTTGGAAGCATTCTGGATTCGAACGGTGAGAGGAAGGCCAATCTAAACGGCATCATCACAATGAATGCATAATGGTAAATGAATTAGCTGACATTGAATCCAGATTCTAATTTTACCAAGGAAGAAAACTGACTCTGGGAATGAAATTGTGTGGAAGTGCAGAGCTGGACAGGAAAGCAGACATCTTCGACAGTCCGATATCCAACAAGATACCTAAAACGAATGCAGTAAGCACAAAACAATTCCTGAGAAACCAATAGAAAGATAATCTAACCTTTCTCCTCAATGCTCTTAATTTGTGCAGAAATGGCCAGACCCGTTATCAAAGACGAAGCGACGAGATGTGAATTCACCTATAAAACAGATGATCACGACATATTTTTATACCACAAAGACGAAAACGAGAAGAAAAAACGGGAAAACTAACCTTGGCAGGAACAACAGTAACACGAGCAGTGTGAGGGGATTCCATGTGCTTCTGAGGTTCTAAACAAAGTCTTTTTTGTATTTTGTATGTATTTTTTGCATTTCTAGACGTGTAAAAACTTACTGTTAATGGATTTCTTCTTCAATTCTTTCTCCTTAGGCAGAACCTGCAATAGGTATTCAGTTTTCACAAGACATGTCATCAAAATGAAAAAAGAGTAAATCATTTACATTCTTACCTTGAATGGCACGAAATGGCCCAATGGAAACGCATCTTCCAGAGACATTCGGCCTTCCTTCATTTCAGCCAGACAGTATGCTCCCACCTTAACGAGATACGAATACAATATTAAATCATTACGGAAATGAAATACCTCCGTAGCCGGGAGCATCACGCGATGGGACTCTGCAGTCTCCAGGATTACGGTCGTATCGCAAACCTAATAAGAAACTGTTTAAGCCAATCCGTCCAATAATACTTACTTCCACTACACATCCCAATCCGAGAACACCCTCTCCCATGACATCGAATGTGATCGGAGCCTAAAGGAAAGAATTGTTGAGCAACTAATACTGCAATAGAACTTACAGTCCATACTCCATCGAAGAGATTTTCATTTGTTGTGTTTTCGTGTCCCTCTGGCAGAGCTTCTTTCTGCGCCTCCTTTTTGTAGTCCTTCTTATCCTTCTTCTGCAATAAAAAAAGAATAACTAGATTTTCCAGCCAGGTTAATTTACTGTCAAAATTAGACTTACCTTCGCCGCGTCCTTGGATTTTTCTTTATTGGGAAGAGCACCTCCTCTGGGGAAGTCGACCTCGGTCATCTAAAAAATATCAACTAGAATAGTAATATATACTGTATACAATGAAGGCATAAAATAAAAAGACAAAAAATTATAGTAATTTTTGAGTACGATTTTTTTTTGAAAATTTCGGTTATAGTGTGCACATACCGTAATTTCCACACACATTTCATACAGTATTTTTCCATTTGGAGCAATAGCCTTGTCACATTGACAACACCCATGCCTTCGTTTAGTTCTCCTTTAGGAACATTTATAGGCGAAGAAGCGCAAACAGCCACTCACTGATACACAATATGCTGCTAATTATTTAAATGACATGCTATTTTTCTTCAACTGTAAATAAAACCGCATGGAGAATGCCGATTAATTTTCACTTCCTAGCCGAGCAAGAATTGATATTCTTTGGTCAGTTAATGATATATTTAGCTTCTTTGCAATACGCATGCAAGATTGTTGAGTCTTTTCTTCCAGGAATAATGAGATAAGCAATTTTATCCATGTTTTCTGTTCACCAGCTCATTCTACCTCGTAATTGTCTGACTTGTGACTGCCTCTTTGATTGGAGTGCTACAAAGGATATCATCACCTGTCCCTTTGTGTATCTTTCATTCTTCAACGACTCAATTCCCCTATTGAACTCAGTCGTGTAGTTCACTTCATACCATGCATCTTCTCGACTATTCTGTTACTGTCAATCCAACATTGGAAACTGTTGTCAGTATATCCATGTACTGTCTAGGTATGCAATCAAATTCATCTTTCCTCTGCAAATCAATCATTCAGGGGCAATTTCAAGTTCGCTAAGCTGTGTGGCCATTTTCTTTCTGACAAAAAATATTAGGCATTACTCAACGTTTTACAGGAAACTGATGCTTCTGACTAAGGTCAGTAGAATTGGTACCGATTAGTCAAAAGATTGATTCAGATATGGAATCTCCTTTCCGACTTCACTTTCTGCATTCTCCTCTGTCCCATGTTCATCTTTCCTGTACGTGGATTGTATTCTGTTGGACTTCTGGCAAAGTGTTGCGGTTCTCCTCATTATGTATTGGTAAGAGATTTTACGTTGGATTCTATAAAAGAAAAAAGCAACTGCAATTAGATCGGAACAGTCTTTGAACCTTTATTCATTCTTCTTCAGACAACCTTTATCATTCTCCTCTCCGGCCTCTGTATCTCATTCATGTGCAGTCTCTGTTATCGTCATCAATGTGTACTGGCCAATGATCATTCATTCAGAGTATGTACATTGAATTGGATGTATCCGAGGCCTTCGTTTAGATAAAAGAGCGCAATCTCAAATGGATATTCATAATAGTTCATGCCATTGTCGTTCCGAACGCTTTTCTCTTCTTCTTTACATCATCCGATGATCAGGATGAGCAAACGAGGCAATTGAATGGGGTGAATGCCTGTATTTATATATATTTTCATCATGGTTAAAGATAATTCCATCTAGACTGAAATGGAGTGGATTCTGTCCAAACCTTCCTTCAAAATCTACACAGATGAGAACACTCCTCTCCTAATGCCCCTTCATTTCACTACAACCATTGTCAGCATCCATTTTCGTCATTGTTGAAGTAACAACTTGAAGACAGTCGCCTCCACAGCTGCTATTCTGACCATTGTCTTTACCCTCCATGCTCAATATCACATGAACAAACGAAGGTTTCCATCATTGATTCCATTCCAATGTCATCTCTTTCATTCAGTTCCATCCTCAGTCCTGCTACAATAGCAATTCAACAAAGACTCATTAAGAATTTGCTTCTGCAGGTCCATCCATCCTTATCCTCATCGATTGATTTCATTCCATTCAGATGCTCTCTGGTACAGTAGGATTTGCTGGTCCCCTGACCATCTGGAGTGTATCTGCCATAACCGGACTTCATTTGACAGGTTCATTACTACAGTGAGAATGAGAGTATTTGTTTGATTGAGAGTTGTCAGTAGTCTCTTCGTGTCTCTTCCCAATTGCCTCAGCCATTCAACATTTAATGATCATAACAGGAGGAAACTTCCATTATCAACGGGCACGCGCATACATTCGAGCAACGTTGAGAAGGGGATCAAACCTGGTCATTTCTGTCCATCTTCAATGTTATTCACTTGTTTCAGGACATGGACTATACTATATCGACGATGTTCAGACACAGAAAGAAATCATCGGTCTTTCCCATACGATTTGTGTTGAGCTAAAAGACTCTTTCGTATTCCCAGTTATACATACCTATTCCATTCGCTTACTGGTTTCTTTTGTGCTTCAACATTGTATGAGAAATGAAGATTATCATGGAATCATCACAAAGAGTACAAAGATCATCCCGTATTGAGGAGAACGGACAATGAAATTGCAATGACAAAAAAAGACGAATTGCGTCAAGAATGAGATTGAACGATCACAGGGATAAAAGTATACACTGGGCACAATAAGAATTGGATGGCTTATAAATGCATCATACAAGGGAATGTTATGTCCATTTATATCTTCTTTAGGGGTAGATCTTATGATAAACAATGGAAGTATGTTCCATGAGTTTCTTTGTGACAGTTGTTGTCATCATTAGACGAGCCTCAAGACGATATGGATCCAGAAGAGTCCATTCTCTGTACATCTAAAAGGAATTTCCCATCATTCCGTTCCGAAAATGAAAAATGCACAGAAATCACATCCGTTTTTGTTACAGACAATGCAAATGGATAAGGAATAAAAAGAAATTATTTTTAATAGCGACACCGAGGAGTGAATACTGAGTGTATTACTGACCACTCGAACAGCACTGTCATGACTGAATGAGATACGACCGATTCTCGTTAGACGAAAACTGATCTGATTCGATCCTTCCGGGATCTCGCCCAGTTCGACTGTCATGAATCCTAAAAGGGTCGTAGAACATCGAATAGTTTTTACACTATTCCATAATACTCTGATGATGAAAGATAAGTATTCCCACCATTGCTCATTGCAGTTGTCATTTCTACTGTAGGTTGCTCTCCTTCAGTATTGTTGACAACAAGATATCTGCAAAAGCCGTGTTACATTCATTAACCATTTGATTGTTTGGATCATAGATTAAATTGAAAAATGATGTATTTACCCGTTTTCTGCGTGTAATTCAATACTGTCCATGTTTGGATCCCATGCTGTCGCTCTGAATTGTTTTGGTTTCCGACACGATAATTGGAGTACGGTATGCACTCACGTATAGTTGAGTGTTGATGGTCTTCCCTTTACAATATCAGAGAGAGCGAATTCAATCTGCTCCCCGTATGTGAACTTGGGAATTGTGGGGAAGAAGGCCTAAGAAAATATATTTGACTATCATTCCTTGAAGTCCAAATGGGCCAAGTCAACACTGTTGAGGACAGAAATTGATAAGATTACCTTCCCTCCGAATTCCGATCTCCATTTTCCTATGAGAAAAGCGATCGGTTCCAGCTCCTTGGGACAGTTTTTCAGGTCAAATCCTCAAAGGTCAATACGATTTTCATCTTAAAGAACGATAAAAGTGAACTATGAATATACTTGGCTCAACACTAGGCCCACATGTATGACAGGCCCTCGGACAACTATGAGCCACGACTTTATCGGTCTCGCAGGAAGAAGAACCGTTACGGGCTACCTGAAAAAAAGTTGCTGATCATAAATACATCGGTCCAAGGGAAATGTTCAATTGCCTACAGTATCAGTCTTACCGTACCCAATTGTAGCATGAGGCTTCTGCATCATAACAGTCTGTATCCACCATGAAATGTGCTGCTGCTTCAACAAGATTTATTGAGGAACAAATGAAGAGATAGAAGGGAAGCAACATCCTAAATATGGAACATTCACTGCATTTTCTGAAGAATGGCCACTTAGCGATCAATTTCCTTTTAGTCAACAATATACATAATATTTGTAAGCGATTATGTTAAGATAAAAAAGCTGCCAAAGACGCGAAAAAGAGAAAAAGACCTTGGGGGATCGATGAGAGTCGACTCTTTCCTCGTGTCATACAAGCAGGATCCGGGATTGGAAGGAAGAGATAAAAGGGATGAATCATTCTATTATCTTCCCACTTTATCCAGTTATATCTCTTACTGAGAGATAAGGGAACATGAGGGAGTGCAGACTGTAAGAGGGATTCCAATTCCCGATCCTTCTCTCACTAACGCCGTTGGTATCACTTGGCCAAGCTGTTGGGATTGATCCTTGTTAGGGAAACGCCCAAATACTCTGATAAGTAAAGATTACTGGAACTAATCTGATTGAACAAATACGCATTACTGAACGTAGAAAAGATTTGAGCGTCTTTTCCCATTGTTCTTCGACAAGAACGATATTGGAATTGAGTGAAGATGCACTGAGAGTGGGTTCAAGAACATGTTTCAATCTTCTTCAATGGTGACCTTATACACTTGTTCCTTGAAAATGAGAACATTGCCATGATGTGTCTCCCCTTTTGCATTGACTCATTCCCTTGTCTCATAGATCGTGTAAGATGAACAATGCATTCTGTCCCTAGAGTGATAGTCAATCGAAGTCGTTCTCTCATTTCTCGAGGCAAATCGTCACTAATCAGTATGAGACCTTTTGCAAAGTAAAGAATCCGACTTCATTAACCAACCCTAGTCTGCAAAAAGTTGATAAATCAAGGGTTCGGTGGTTACAGCGTAAAAAACTCTTGACCTCTGCCATCTCCTTTCGTTCACTTTCCATTATCGCTTTCACTCAAGTGATGCTCTCACACGTTTGACACGTGATTACTGCACAATCTAGTCGATATTTGAGGGTGGCTGAGGTCCCTTGAGAGATGATATTAGAGAGGATATCAATACTCATATTCATTTCATCTCTCGCTGTCACAGGTTTGTCCATTCTATGATTTTCATGTCATATTCCATTTTTTAGATGAAGTGAGATCTTTAAACAGACCAAATGGAATGTCGGCCGATAGACAATTGCTTATGGAGAGACTTCAGATCATGTGATTAGTCAAAATATGGATGGATAAATCTTGTTTCATCTAGGAGACACCAGAGACAGCATGATTCTGTCCCCGCACAGCCCGTCTCAGATGAAGTCCGAAGCCATCTCGAGGCCATAGCAAGGTGACAATATTTGAAATTGACTGAATATTTGGTAAACTGTCGATGATGAAGTCGAGCATTTGTCTTCCTTTTCATGATTTTAATGAAACATGACATTACAGGGCAGTAGAGCGTAATCGGCGAAATCCCTTCGATGAGAAAGAAGAAGTTGAAGTGGAAGAAGAGGTAAAACCTGATTTCCCTATTTTTAGAAGTTGTCTTTTTGAGAAAGAAGATCGAACTGATCGCGTGGCTTTGAAGGAAATTGAAAAGGAGCAAGACGAAAGCACAGAAGATAAAGGTAGAAAAAAAGGAGATGTTCAACCTTAGAATAATGATGAAAATGTTTTAGATCCCTTCTCCAAGGAAGGATTCCTCCTGTTCGATGGACAAAGGAAGGAATACTGTGTCAAGTAGACATTTGATACACATTTTCGTTTTGTTTGAAAGACACTAACATCATTCAGATATCGTGACAACTACGAGTATTATTGTGCAGGAGGGACACAAAAGGACATTCCTGAAGTGAGAATATCTCTGAATGAGAAGACAGAATGTCTTCATTCAGGTCGTCCATGCATTCTGTCCCGCATATCAAAAGACTTGCGGTGTTGCGGGCAGGTTAGTATTAGGAAAAAAATATCTAGATATACATTTATTTCAATCATTAGATCATTATTTATTTCGATCATAGTAACACATGATTTTCTGACCGTGAGACAATGGCATTCAGCTCCTCTTCATCATCATCCTCTTCTTCTTCTTCCTTTTCACCCAACCCAAATCCCTTCGATAAGAAAATAGGACTGCCAACATCAGCTGAAATTGAGCAACAAGAGGCAGCGGAATTGGCGAAACAGAAGAAGAAAGAACATGAAGCACTCAAGGTTAGTCCATTCAATTACTTAGTGAAGATATTGACTTCAGAAGCGTTTCCCTTGTACTCCTGACTGTAAACTTCCTCATTGTACACATGAGTGTAAGTGTGACTACATCTATCCAACTGTACAGAAGTGAGTGACTCATCTTGTTTGTAATACTGTCAATTCCTCATTCAGCTTCTGCAATCCTCCTCCCATTCCATTCTTCCTCAATACCTGCAGGTGACACTCTCCTCAATCCTCTATGCAGGAAGTCTTGTAGATTGTGGTATCATGGCTGTGCTCGTTATGCCCAGTACCATTACGCATCTCAATTCGTGTACAGCAAAGCAGAAAAGGGCAAGGTCGTACGTGAGTTCACTCATTCCATCATCACGTTCTCTTTGTTCTTCATTCAGCCGGTCCTGTAACTAACCCCAACCCCTTCGGACTGCCCAAACCAACTCCACAATGGCAGAAAGACTCATTCCAAGAGTCAGAATATTCCTGTTTCTAGAATAACTTTCACGACTTGAATTCTACAGCAGAGATATTTATACACAGAAAAATCATGCCAATTTCCACACAATTCTTACAAACTGCCAATATTGACAGTTTGTAACGGAATGGCGGGGGGGGGGGGGAATGGCATGATTTTTTATTGGTGGTATACTTTATTTGGCGTACAGAAATTGTTAAGGGAAATTCCTATTTACGCTAAAATTCCCAGTAAGAGTGGTTCGGATATAAAGCAAGA
>JACMIF010002948.1:0-16093 GCA_014805445.1 Diplogasteroides magnus
TCTTCCAAGGAATTGAACCGTTCGCACATTTTTGTTCACTGTAGCCGTAATTCGAACTTTTATCGGTGCCCCTATATATTAATATTACTCCCACGTTATCCTGTACACTCGGGCGGAGTTTGGTCACGATAGGCATTTTTTGGCACTTTTTCGTCAATAACTCAGTGGAGAAATTTATTTGGGGGCCATTCTGTAGGCAAAATGTTGCTCATATTTTAGAGTGACTGCATGATTTTTAGGGAGATATAGGAACCATTTTCAAAGTTTTTACGAAATTTTTCCTGACTTTAATGACACGCGGAGCTCCAAATGGCTCTCATTTCTCCCGTTGTTCTGGTCTCCCAGGTGAACCAGAGAGGTATCACGCCGTGCATGTGTATGCCTAATAGTAAACTATAAGTAGCCACATTTAATAGAGGATATCGCCAGTGAGTAAGAAAATACTTGAGAAAAAAACCCCGGCTTGAGAAAAACCACTTGAAATAAATTCGCATATTCATGTACTCACCGCCTCTTTGTGCCTACACCTGTGAACCTGGTAAACATTATGTGCAATATACTACTGAAGTATTATCCACTGCCGCCATGCTCGACCCTCGTTGAAGCCTGCTTCTTGCTGTAGAAAATGCCAAACATTGCATTTCGTCACCAAGATTTCTGAAAATGGAACAAATAACTATCATAATTCGGCTGAAAGTTGATTTAAAAATCTCAAGTTAACACCAAAAAATTTCTCAAAAAGTACTCTTTCAGAAGCTGATCGGGAGCGATTTTTGGGTCATTTTTAGGTCATCCAGGCACTCACCGCCTTTTTGTGGATGCGCCAGTGAACCTGACAAAATTCCCATGCAATGTACTTCTAAAGTTCTATCCACTATCGGTATGCTCAACCCTAGGTGAAGCTTGCTTCTTGCTGTATAAAATTCCAAACATGGCATGTCGCCACCAAAAATTCGAAAGAAAAACGACTAAGTTTTCAACACGGGGGTCAAAAAAATTTTGTTCTGAGAGACCTATTTTTTCTGACTCCCCAGATGATGGGGAGCAAGAAAATATAGGTCCTAAAATGACCCCCGAGTCATGGTGAAAAACGTAGCCGGAGAAAATCGAAGATGTAGGCTCAATCATACAGTGCACAAAAGTATGTCTCCAAATGAGTTGAATGCTTGCATGCATGTTACATCTATCGTGTACATGACGACTGTGACGTTTGTTTCTGGCTTCTCTCTCATTGATGCTTTTGGAGCATCAATGAGAGAGAAGCCAGAAAGAGAGAATGAGAGAGAAGCCTATATATGCTCCCTACGCGAGGGCCTATACATGCCAACGTGCACAGAAAAAAATCGTGACTTTTATTTTTCCGGCTCATTTTTCGATCCATGATACCCGGGTCATGGTACCAAAACCGGGCCGGAAGCCGCGGTTCTCAAGCCAGAGAGCGAAAGCGACCATTCTGGTATGGCGTGCGTACTCTCCGTGCCAAGGGCTCTCCACGCTACCAAGCACAGCCAAATCCGTGACGATCACTTTTTCGAACCATGACCCCCGGGTCATGGTCGAAAAACGGCGTTTTACCAGCCTGAGGAGACAAGTTCGCGAATTTTTTAAGCGACAATCAGACTTCCCAGAGGGATAACTATGCAACCGCTGGATAGTGCTCCAGTAGTACATTGCACATGATTTTTGCCAGGTTCATTGGAGAAGGCACAAAAAAGGGAAAAAAAAACAAAAAAAAGAATTTTTAAGTGCGCGATGTCAGGGCCGCCATTTCACGAGATACCTGTTTTGAAAATTCGCAACAAAGGATCCAAGCCTCAGAAGCTCAGGCTATTGATGTCAGTCCGTAGTACTACTGCTGTTCATTGGACCACCACCATACCAGACCTGTGCGCCGACGTGGAAAAATCAAGGGAATTTCTGAATGTGCAACCTTCGCTCGGCCGATTTGCCTCAAGTCGCCGTTCCCCGGCCAGAGAGCAAAAGCGACCATTCTGATATTATGTGAGTACTCCTTGTCTGAAGGCCATACTATACATAGAAAAACCCAAAAAAATTTTTCCATTTTCTAACCTTCTAACCCCTTCATTGTTGGGTTTTGGGGCCGGGGGCGGGGGCGGTTATTACCCCCCCCCCCCCCGAAAACACGTGGGCTTATAGTAAGCTGTGAAGAGTAGAACAGAAACCGTAATCTGAAGTAATAAAGGAATAAGTCAATGCGTGAGGTGTAATTCTGACATGACAACGATGGGTGTTGAAAAACAGGAGGACTAGGCACATAATGGTAGGCGAAAGGGAATAAAATAGTGAAAGGGGCGAAAGAGAGCCATGAACATTTGCGCTATAATGGTGAAAAGGGCAGGCGCGCCTTCAATCCACGGCAACATAATTGCGCAAAAGTCTATTCCGTAGATGCTTTTCACCCTTCTAGCACTCAAATCACGACTAATGTGAAAAGTTGGTCATTACGGCCTCGTTACATTTCAACCTTAAACGATTGTGGTATTACGGGTTACATTCATTTATTAATTAGATTCGGGCCCGTTAAATTGATTAAAGTTTGGGATTTGTTAACTATTTCAATTGTCCGTGAAACATATTTGCACTCATTCCTGGTCTGATGCTGAGACTGAGTAGTCCCCATCCTTCCCCATCGACGCCCGTCCCACGCTTCCCAACGCCACAGCAAGCACTAATCTGTCCAGACGGGTCCCTGAATCAGGTTTGGTTTTTCTTGGCATCATGCCAATTCTTCTCTCACCGACTCTCCTTGCCAACTGAGCAGAGCCTCGTGCTTCGTAGACTAGTATGCCGTTTCCTAAAAACGATTTTCTTGGTTCACGGAGTTCAAATTTGAATTTGGCGGGAAGCTTGCCTGACTGGCAGTAGCGTACTGTAGACAGCGGATACTTATTGTGGTTGTTCTTCAACGAAGGGCTACCGCCCAATGGCAGACGACATCGCATACAGCCTTCGAGTGTTGCTCGAATCTCCTGAAATTCAAACTGCCTGATTCAGGGAATTTGAATTTGAATTTTCATACGGGAAATCGCTGACCTTTCGAATCTTTACATTGCAGATGTAGTAGATCGGCAGGCGGAGTGCACTGAAATTAGAGGATAAGGCATTAATTTCCCTATCCTGAGTCATCGCCTTTCAAAGATGAAGCCTGCTCAATAGGATGAAAGACAGGGGTCTTATCTCTTCGGAGTTGTTATCTAACGAAATTACGGAAATAAAACGAATTCCTCACCTCGCTCCAACAGTGAAGAATGACACCAAATCCGAGCACATTGTATAGTAGTGACGGATCTCCTCACCGTATAACGAGTCCTGAATTGATGTATATTTTTAGTCCTGGTTTTTAATCAAGAAGAGATTGCCGAAATGCGACCAGACAGATATATATTCGATCTGTGAAACATATTTTTCAGGAGAAGAAAAATGTTCTTTCTTTTTGCGCGAACGTGACATTAGAACGCTGGCATTTATTTTTGATGAGATATGAGGCTGTGAGAAAATTGCACGAATGATTTCTGGTCTCATATATTGAAGCCATTATAGTGAACCGATCGTTCCATCAATTCACTGCACTAGTGATTAATTCATTATTACGCCGCCTTTGAAAGAAGCTGTGAGATCCTCAATATGTGTGAAAAACAAAATCTTCACTGGAAACACATAATGGTGATATGGTCCCATGAGCATTTTTCGCCCGCTCAAGAATCCATTTAACTGTCATAGCGTAAATGTCCATGTCTGATTGTCTTTGTCCCCCTTGACTCACCCTATCGATGAACTCCCACATGTTGAGGACGACGTTGAGCAGATTGGAAGCTAGATATGTGCACGTGACACAGATGAGAAGGAGGGTCGCAGAACGGACGTTGCGCTCAAATTTAACATTTAGGTATTAATCTCTTTTTAGAAATTTTGATTATTCTATGCATGCTTGAGGCTTCGTGGACCAATGCATTCAGGAGAGAAATATTTTTATGAGATCCATGAAACATGACTTAAACATGCATAAATTGAAGGGAATTGCTTAGTAAAGGTAATTAAAATTTCATATATATGATCTTCATAAGTACATGATAAATATCTATGCTATTCGAGAGAATATTTCCTTTCATACCAAAGCTGAAGAAAAGTGTCACCCTATGAGTGGAAGTTCCGAATCGGAACAACTTGGCCGCTTGATGTTGTCTGTGTAGTCTCTTGATGATGGCAACGTTGAGAAGAAAGAGAAGGACGAAGGGAATGATGACGGTGACAAGATTGCGGAACCAGAACTGAAAGGGAAGCGATCAAACGAGTTATGGGTGGACATTTGCGCTATATCTGTGAAATAGAGGAACAGTTGACTAAAATTCTTTGGTTGTGATCGCAATGCACTACACGAATATGCTTCACGGCCGCAATAAGATGTCACATCTTAAATTTTAGACAGTAGTCTCCTGGGATTTCCTTGAATAAATTCACAAAATTCAACTATCATATCTGTTTCACAATCATAATATAAGAGCCTCAATTAATGAGATCAGCTCCTGTGCTCTTCCTTGGTTCCACATTACTCATTAACACAATGTCTGTCGATCGATTTCACTCAATCATAGCTTGCTAATGTAAGGTTATCCAACCTTGTAAACAGTGTTGTACGGTTCTTCCTGGGCGAATTCGGACACTTCAGCTGTCCAGTATGTCACACCAGTGCAGTTGTGATTGCGAGCGACCTGAATGGAAGTCCTTAATTACCATAACCCGAGTATATTGATTGATATTCTGGCGTAATTCTGCAAAAGTATCGATTAGCTGCCTGAATCAGGCTCACCTTCACTTCGAAGAGCATGGGCAGTTTGCCTATGATTGCAATAGCGATGGCCACCACGACAAGAGTCAGCCGGTGCCTTTTGGTGAATTCACGACGAAGCTTCGAGATCGTCACGTATCTGAAAAAATATAGCATTATCTCTTGGTCTTCACAAAAAGGAAAATGTGATTTATGTTTCACTGAACGCATAGTCTTTAGAATATTCTTGCTGTGATCAACTTCGAGTACACATGGGAAAAATTATATAATGGAAATACAAACCTTTCTGCTGCCGCAGCTACGATTAGAAAGGCCGATGCAGTGATGGCCAGATGGGAACAGCACAGAACATACGGCATGTAGCTCCACCTGAAAAACTACAGGGTGAATTGGAGGGAGCGCCATCTGTCTCTGCCTTTCAGCTTATTATCCATATCATTTTAACCCGGCACATGTGCTATGTTAGACTAACTGTACCCCCGAATGATGCCATACCAAGCAGTGGAGAGTAGCGAAGACTCCCACTCGTCCATGAGAAGATTCACGAGGAAGATGAGAACGTAGGCAGCTGAAAGGTATAGACTTGCGCTAATCGCTTGCTGCCTCGAGGAGATGCTGCGCATCTTGAGTGTAGCTCCTCAATCTAGGTTGCGTGCTATTTGCTATTTCATCGTCTCTCTGGCATAATAGCGCTTTCAATACTAGATATTTGATATCCACCTATTAGACCACTTGCCATTGATTTTTTGATTGCGCCAAACCTTTTATCTATTCTTTGAAACATATTCGATAACAGAACAGTCCTGTAATAAATAATTCGCACATGTCATCTGTCCAGTGCGCGTCAGAGTGTATCCATGACTCTTCCCCTCTAAGATAACCTCATTCCTTCCCTTCTACCCTTCTCAGAAGTCCTAATTGGACTAATATAGTGGGTGAACCCTCTCTTTCTCTCTTCCCTCCCCCATTCACATGTTCTCTCATCCAGTACACTTATGAGTGAATAGTGAGGAAGAAGGGGGAAATGAGCCTTCTTCTTGTACAGGACCTTATCCCAAGGGAGAAGGGTTGAAGGTTTTGTAGCCGGGTGAAAGAGCAACATGACTATGAGCATTTTCGCTATTCTATTCATACAGAGAGATGCTCTAGCTGTAATCAGGATTTTGAGATTAGTTTGTCCGCTGAAAGCCAACAGCGCCGTGAACATTTGCGCCATAATAGTGAAATGGACAGATGAGTCGTGAGAATGCCAAACATGATGGCGTGTACGACCATTTCACCATTATGGAGGAATTGTCCACATCATTCAAATGTTGGAATTGTCCCAGTTGCCTGAGAGGTGGGAGAGTGAGAACCACAAAATATTTGGTGTTTCCAATCCGGAAACGCCATGTTCACAGTCCCTGCGCGTCCTTTCATTCATTTCTTCACTTTTCTCATAGCTGCGTGATCTCGCATGCAGCTACGTGAAAACAAAAGGATGAATTGAATGAATTGAGAGAAGAAGAGCGGCAATAAACGTGGCATTCGCAATATATTTGTACCTACGAATTCCAAATACTTTGGGATAGCATTATATTCAAAACACTCCAATAAAACTAGCCCATTCTTGCCTTCGGGATTGTTTTATTTATTCCCTGGTTCCTACAGTATTCCGCTATTTCCGTACGTGAGCAGCGATTAATCTTCTGAACCACTCCAAGCATGTTTTATAACATTATTTTGCGGGTCACGCGCATCCATGAGATTGGTTCCCTGTCTTTTCTGGCAGCAACAATGAAATGCATTCCTCCAATTCCTCTTCTCGTGAAACCACTCATTTGAGTGAAGCAAGACTCTCCTGAACTTCAGTGATCTGGGGACTAGTCTAAATCAGGAGATGTTCCAATTCCCGTAACACAAGTGTTCTCAACAGGATCAGGTTTACTACATAATCTCTGATTCTGGAAACCGGGAAGTAGCATTCACCAAATCATGGGAAGTCTACATACTTCCCGGATTCGGATGGGGGCAGAGACAAAGACTCAATCGTCTTTGACGTGGAGAGGAACCCGTGAGAGGAAAGACTTCCCGATTGAATTGACACGAGTGAAGAATGCCATGTCTGTTTGTACTCTCTCTTCTTCCCATGCTCTCTCGCAATCCGCTAAAAAGACGACTAAACTACAGAAGTCGCAGGAGGGCAATCGGAACGGAATAATGTTCGCGTACACGAAAATTGTGATGGATGAGGAGGAAGTATTACTCAGAGGCACATTGGGATGGAAAGGCACTACGTAGTTTGCAGCAACTAACGCGTTCACAACAGAGATTTTGTCTTCTGAAAGACACGAGCGACATGGGCATTTGGCCCATAATTGTAAAATGAACAGATGCCACATCATTCGCGCAATTACGGCGCAAATATTTATGGCGCTATTGATTTTTCAGCCCTCTAAAGTTCTCGTCTATCGCGAAGTTCTCCAATTGTAACACGAAAGTGCATTGGAGCACATTCGCCCTGAATTTATGAGCAGGAAATTCAAATTTGCAAGAGTAATATCCAGCCGTTCAAAAGAAAACAGTTTTCCAACAGACGATTCAATTTTGACACTTTGGATAATGCATTCAAGGTGTCCATATAAACAACTCCATGGAGGATTCATCAATCGTCACAATATTTTTCTTCCTCACCTGATAAGAAGATATCCGCAATCGCAAGTGATATGAGATATAAGAACGGCGAGTTGACATGTTTCCTGAAATTACCCCTAACTGCAAGAAATCAAAAATGAAACTGACTTGGTCTTGACAAGAACGAGGAAGAGGAAGACGTTGAAGCACACGGATACTGTAGCGATGACTGAGCCGACGCCTACCTGAATTATAAACTTGAACTTCCTTTCTTTATCTCCTGTCCAAGACACTTTTCCTGCGTATTGGGATATTTCTGCAAGTTTGTATCTAGTTCCCTATGATGCGAGTTTGTCGTATTGTGGACGCATGCGCGCGTGCTTTGTCCAACTTCTCCTGATTCCCAAGCACCCTCAATCAGGCGCACATTCCCGCGCAGTTTGAAGTTTGAATGCTTAAAGGGGGTGGATGCGTAGTCTGTGTGAGGGGAACCTAGGCTATTATTTGCAGAAATGGTGCATCTGCAGGGATTTTCGCGCAATTTCGCTCTGCAGCATTGAATTCCAGGAGATGGACTGAAATTATGGCCTGCATTTGGAGTGCAAGAAATGCTGGAATTCCAGACTGCAGCGAGTGTTTGATGCTTAATTTGGGGTTTGCACCACATCACAGACTAAAGTGTACACTCCAGCAAGAATAAGAAGTGAGTGCAGTATGGTTGATTCTAATGCTCCGTCTGTGGGCACTGGGAAAAGCGGACAATTTGGCTTGTCGCTGCTCTTTTTCTGGACATAAGCACAGGCATTTGTATCGTATGTCTTCTGCACAGTAAACAACGGAAGAACGAATATGGATATTCAAATTTCAATTAATTCCGACTAATCAAGGAAATCGAATCACGAACCAGGACAAGTCGATCTCTTTCTGGAGGAATGACTGAACAAAACATTTCCATCTCTTCCTCTTCATCCATTATTTCCTGTTGGTCTTCGAAGAAGGAAAAGGTGTCGTTCATTCTGAAAGGAACGGTAGGATTTATTGCACAGTAGATAAGTGCATTCAACTATGGTATAAATCTAGTGGTGCGGCTATCTATCGAATAAGCTAGGCAACCGCTCTTAGTGAATTAGACGATAGACGAATGCACTCTACTAACGTTTTAGGAAATCTAAGGAACACATCGAATAAGAGAAAGAACGGGATAAATGGATGTAAGTCAAGAGCGCCAAGACATTTGTACCGTTCAAGTGAAAGAGAGATGGTAGTTCGCTCACGACATAGTCACTATTATCAGGGTATGAGAAGCAAGCAGAAGTGTATTTTTATGTCGTCTAATTCCTTCTGAGCGATTATCCATCCCATGTGATTAGTGGGAATTAGAGAAATGCACTTCTGATTGTTTTCCGTACCTTAATTATGATCCTTCGAACAAGAAAAGACTAATTCATAGTGTCACAGAAGAAATTGTTAGACATTACTGGAGTATAACTACAGTACATATGGGAAGAGCAGTGCAAAATAATGAATGAATAAAGGGAGAATGTTCTCAAATCTCAGAGACACATCTTTCTTGCCCTGGGAATGAAGGAGCACGAAACAATAAACACGTAGGAGGGTTTGTGATGAAGAAAGAATGTCCATTAAATGAGGTCTCAAGTGCGAATTACGGAATGACAAAAGCGCTGTGGATATTTGCACAATCATGATTAACTGAATAAGAGCTACATTATATCACAGCGCTAATGTTCATTTCATCATTATGTCGCAAATGTCCATGACGCTCTTTTCCTCCACCCGAATAAATACATGACACCTTCCACCATTGAGGCATTAATGATTAGGAAGTATTGGTATTCACAACCATCACATCTCGTCCCTCGGATGAATTTTTTAGCGCCATTATGAAGAAAAGGGCGATTTGTAGCGTAAATTTGTTTCATCTTACAATTAGTGGCGCTAATTTCCGCGACACCAACTTTGTTCGCCCATCTTTCGTCTGAAAATTCTTGATATCCTAGTGCAAGTATGTTTCAGAGAGCAGATGAATAAGGCCAATCCAGGCGTGAGTTGATCACAACGAGGACCGCACTATAACCGTGAATATAAACAGAAAAAAACTCAGTCAGGAATCAAGAAATGTAGACAGACATGTAGGCCGAGAAACGAGCTTATTCTGATTCTCATAATATATTTCCTGGTCCTTCTTCATCTTGAATGGCCATGCGCTCTCTCGCAAACTTTCAGGAGAAACTCCAGGTGGTTAGCTCCATCTACACTGACCTAAGTCCTCTGATCGGCAGTGTTGCACTCTAAGGGACAAATTCCCCAATTCCGGGTGCATCTCCATCTCTCACAAACACCATTCGCGCTGTCCGACTCACGAGTGAAATCACGCTGGATTCAGCTCTTCCGCCTTGGCTCTCTCAACACAGCAAAAAGGAGGGATAGAGTGACTCGACTTGAAATTGGCCCCCTCTCGGAGAAAGATTGAGAAGATTTGCCCCTTCCCACTGTAACTTTTTTCTCACAAAGCGTGCCTGACAACATTTTGAGGACGTGGCTGAAACATAACTGGGCCGGGATGAGAAATGAGGCCTTCGGCCACCTCCTTATTGGGCCGACCAAGTGTCTGCTAATGAGAAGTGACGGAAGGGGGGCGGGGCGGGTCTACTTGGTGGTGAGAGATGAGAGAGTTGAAGAGAGGTTAGAGAAGACAGAGAAAAAGGCTTTTGATAAAGGGATACTGACATGCCACGACGAAGACTGTGAGGAACAACAACGTGGAAAGGGGGATTGACCATAAGTAGAGAGTAGAGTCATAAGTATTTCTTGAGCTATGGCCTCTTCACAGAACCACGAACACTTGGTTTGGAATGCACACTTGCGCCATGATTGTGAAGTGGACAATTGCGCCATCATTGTCGCCATTCTCACGGTGCAAGTATCCATTTCACCATTATTGCGCTAATGACCACGGCGCCCTTGTCTTTCATATGAATTCATCCAAGTTTGGTATATGGGAAAACAAAGTCAAAGCTCCAGCAGAAAGCACTTATAAAAAATATTGCGTCTCAATTGGGAAAGATGGTCGTGATCTCCCTACATTTTCCACATCACTGCAGATTTTTTATTAATTCAAATTTAAACGGTTTTCATCACAACTGTTAAATTGAATATTGACGGAAAAGTTGCATTTTCGGTACTTGATAGATAGTTGAACGTTCTCACAAAGTTTCCAAAAGATCCCATATATCGGCCTATTAGTATTTAATATCCATGACGCTCTTGTCTTTAACCGCCTTATAGACAATAAGTTATAGTCGTAGTCTTTAATCCGGCAAAAATGTAAACAATTATTCTTTCTGACGAACAAAAAATTGTTATTCATTACACTACTACAATTGCAGTTGTTGTTAGAAGAGCAGAGAGATACATGGATGAAGGGAGTATTTGGGTTCTTGGAAATCACTCAAGAATTAAGAACCTCATGGACAAGAAACAGTGAATTCAGCCGCACCGCGAAGAAGAAGCAACGCCCTCTGAATCTCATAGCACGCGTGAAATGTGAGAACGTGCCACTTTTCCTCACAATTGCACAAATATTCCGAAAAGGGCAGTTACAAAAAGTTTTGAAAAGTCTCACCTTATAGACCTATTTATATGCATGTAGGAAAAGAATCGTTCGCTTTTCTAAAAACATTACTCTGTGTCTCCTAATGGTGAATTTGTTCTGCATATCGGAATACACTGCTGCAGAGAGCCACATCCGGAATGAAAGGTTTTGCCCAGAACGAAATCACGTGTCGAATATTTTCGGCACATTCATCACCAGAAAACAAAACGGTAATTCGAATGTTTTGCAAGAAGCCGATTCCTCGAAGATTGAAAGTTATGAGAGGTTCGCAATTCTGCGTCTGGAAAGATGTGCACGGCTCGGCTATTTTAGCTGCATCGTAAATGGAATCAAGAGCAACAATAAGTTGTCGGGCACGGGATATTCTCCTCACAATGGCTAAACTCGAGTTCGTCTGCACGGCGACTTATTTGATTCCTTGAGGCATGGAACAAAATAGTGTTCACAGACAGTGTAGACGATTGTTTTCAGGCAGGCAATAGATGAGATTTCAGTAAGGTACGGAAAAAGGAAGAAGTGCATTGTTCTGTCGTCTATTTGCCTCGAAGTGGCTGTCTCTCTCTCAACAGACAACTGTTCCCATGGAATTAGACGACAGACTGAAGATAGAACCACTTCTGCTTGCTTTCCGTAATTACAGTATTGAGACGGCCGGGCATGTGCTCTTCTTGTATCTCAATCCAAAACTCAGATGATCTACGAATTCAATTTAGCATCCCAATTTAAGACACGTGCTCTTTCCTGGTAAAAGTAATAAATATTCCCTCAATTTTGAAGGGCATCGCACTTTTGCATAAACTACAACGAGAACTAGAAATACTCGCTCATAACAGACAACTGGTCGAAATGAGTGAAGAAATAGCTATAACTATGATGCACTTTATGCCGGAATGCGACATCCTACACTCTTATAATACTTCCAGACTGAGCAATGAGGAGAGGATCTCAATATGTGCGAAGTCTCCTTGCACTTTTTCTTTCGCAGACCCGCAGTGTTATGTTCTTAGTGGAGTACAAAAAGTGTTGAAATCTCATGTTGCATCCACTACCGTAATGCAAAAAGCGATGTTATTCCATATCGCATGGAATATTCTGACCAGCCATGAGAAAGTATTGTAAATGGAAGGAAATACAATGGGAAGAGACGACGGAGAAGGAAGTCAATGCAAAAATATGTTTCTCACAAACATTACATATTTCATGGCTCGTCACAATATGCAGGCTCTTGTATGGCTCATGCAACTGTTGATCAGGGAACGTATTATGTCATTTCTTACCTCCCAAAACTCGTCGGGGCTGTCGTCTCTCATTTCGATAGACGACTGCTCGGAGGTTAAAATTCCATAATGCGTTCTCTAATGTGGATCGTAAGGCAAAACAAAACATCAAAAAACATAGAATTCTGCTGCATAATACGTGGGAGTCGTAAAAACACGGCCGTCCCTGCGACGATTAATTACAGTACTACCCACTCCATTTCACATCCGTGATGCAGGCTCATATATCCGAATAACATGAAATGCGATACGTAAGAATTTAGGGAACGAATAATTTATTCCTGTCCTCCAAACAACCTGCACAAACCGCTATCACAGATAGTATTACATATCGAGTGCAACAACTATCCTCGGAATGAACTTGAACAAAACAATCAGAAGGCAACAGTTAATTAGAGGGCGAAAATAAATAGACTCGAGAGATTTCAGAGATATGGGGAGGTTCTTTACATTAGGAAACCTCACAACAAGCCATTACACACGTTACAGTCACAATCAGAGCTAATCAGATAACGACCGCGACGCATGTACTGACGCGTTGCGGTCAAGGGTACGGCGGGGCAAACAAGTTACAGCTCCTGATGTACTTGCGCTTCCTTGGCGGGATCGTCGCAGGCTGCGGGTGTCAGGAAGCGGAAGTGGTACTCGCATCTGCAATTTGGCGTTGAAACTTGTTTCGACAATTTTAGACTTCCGGCCATTTAACGTACCTTCCGGGTTCCGTGGCCTCGACCACCTTGTCCTCGTCACCACACTCGATCGTCACCTGTACGGAACAGCCTTGATAGGTGTTTGGTAAACAATGGAAGTCCGGAATGGAGCGGAACAGTATAATGTTCCCACCTTAGTTGACCTCGCCGGTCCATTCCAACATGTCTGACCATCTCCGAACTCCATCTCAGTGTACTGCTGCTTCCAGCCCTTCCATGTACTGAAATGCGAGGCTATTTTGAATTATTATTTTTAATAGAACAAAGGTCCTCTGATATCAAACGATAAACATTCACTACTCTATTATTCATCAATGGGACATAGAACTGCCAGGTTTTCGTTTTGGGCAAATTCCGTAACACGTGACTGTAGACAAAATGTGTAATTAAAATTAATATATTTAGTATCAAAACTGTAATATAATAGTTCTCAGAGTTAAAATTATATTACCCCAGATTAGTGTCGGAGTGTCCTCCCTTCTCCTTCTGCGAGCAACGATCGAACGGACACAGAGTGTACACGTACTGGCCCTCCTCGTACTCGATGCACCTGCCCTGAATCAGGCATACTGTATATCGTACCACTTGGAGACAGTGCTGGGAATGACATGGTGTGACTCCCACTAGATTAACTTAGACGTCAAATCATGAAGACGAATTCCCCCATCCCTATAGTCACCATTAGATAAGACCTACAACATCGGAATATTATATTCCCTACGAGCCAGGATAGTTCCAGAGACAGCGCGGATTATTGCTCTTCCGTGAATATTTCCACAAATAGCAAGTCAGTGCAACAAGGAAACACTATGTTTGAACATCAGAACAATATTACAATGCACTTATAGAGCAAAGGATGTTGGAGATTCAATGAACAGGAATTATTCGATGCCAGATAATGAAACACCGCAACAAGAAACCGACTGGATTCCAATAGAGCCAGTAAGTAATCCATTTGATAGATACTTACCTTGAGTGGGGCCCATGCCAGGTCCTCTCCGAAATCGAGCGAGGAGAAGGCGTCCGCGTCTCTGAAAATATATATATTTTTTGAAAAACATTTTCAAAAATAATTCCAAAAATATATATTTTACCTGATCTGATTGTCGATGTCAACGACCTTGTTGTTGATCTCTCCGTACTTCTTTCTGGCTTCATTGGCTTCTTAATGCATTTTTTATATACTTTATTGTTTTAAATATCAACAATTCGATATCGATCAATAAATCAATAATGGCTCTCACCCTCAAACATCTTGTTCTGCTCATCGGTGTACGCGGGATAGGGGACGTCGTCATCGAATTCGTCCACGGGGACGATCGGGGCAACTGGCTCCTCTTCCACATCTGCAATTGATTTAGTCTCAAAATTCGAATTCGTTGCAAGAAAACAATCATTTATTTACTGGAATAAAAGTTTGGTTCTGACTGATACCATTAAGCCGACCCATATATATATTTACGCTCTAACTCCCCAGTTCATCAGGTATTCCAAGTCCATTCCTCGATGGGAACTCGTCGTCTCATTGAGTTCCTCTCTATCTCTACGCAACATTCAATATAATAGACACCCACAAGAGAGGTCGAGAGAAGCTAACAGATTTCGACCAGCCTTATCGTCTCAAGATTATAATCCATTGATTTATTACTGATACCCACAAAAGAAGATAGAGATCGAGTGAAAATTAAACGGTCACTATTTATTAACTGCATGAAACATATACTCACCAACTTCCTCATCCTCCTCTCCGTGCTTCTCCACATCTGCCTCATCAGCATGTGAGTCCTGTGGAGGCTGCTCCTGAAAAACCACAGTGATCAAAGAATACGGTAGTCTACTTTTGTGATATCACAGACAATGACCACACCACAGACCTGATTGCCGTCTCCGTGCTTATCGGCGAATTCCCTGTCACGGCGCTTCTGAAATTAGTGATTCGCAGTAACCGCGACGCATGAGATCGGCGCATTGCGGTCGATGTGAAGGCATACATACCTGTCTGAGAACCTGGAAGGAGTGCTCAATGAAGTGGTCGAGGTCCGCCTCTCCGTTCTCTCCAACGTACATCTGAACGATAACCATGTAATTGCAGTGCATTGCCACAATGCATTGACTTTTACACGTGATCGAAGTCAATGGCAAAAGCAAAAAATAAAATGCCCAAATGTGACTTGAATTCACCTTGATTTCAGTCTCGTCCACCGTTCCGTCTCCATTTGCGTCCAAATAGTTGAGTACGGTCAGCTCAGCCACCGTGATCCTGATAAACGATTAACATTTGATATTGTTTATTATTATGTATTTAAATCTATTTTTGGGATCAAATATTGTAGATCGAATAAAGGCGCAGTGTAAGAAAAGATTGGCTCGCCACTTAAACTCCGAAATTACAAGCGTTCAGTTGCATGAATCTCCCAGGTTGCATATACTGTGAATTGTCGACAGTTTCTCTCAGTCTAACTCAGGTTCCTTCATCATCAGTCTAACCCAAATTTCGCACTTCTCATAGTTTCTCATAGTTTCCCTCAGTCTAACCCAATTCCAATCTTCAGGGGTCCAATAAAATATCTCACTTTCCATCCTTGTCCGTGTCGATGGTGGCAAAGAGAAGACTGGCGGCAGAACGCTTCTTCTCCTTACGAAGCTCTGCAAGCAGGACACTTAGAACAACTTTTTCGAGCACTGAATGGAGAATCATATTGTGTTATTGTTGTTGAACGAGGGAATAGAAAGGAAAGTTGAAGATGTTGCGGATGGACAAAGTCACAAACGGACAGACACAGACATACATACAGATAAACGTGTGCCCCCAGTATATTCAATTAAAGCTGTAGCTAAAAGGGGGAGGGAACGTTGTGGTGGCGAAAATTCATTTGGGCATGTGAGATCTCAATCCAGTCCTTGAGAATTTGGCATCTACGTTGATATTAGACAATGCTACTTTGAACCGGGTTAAAGGAGCCACAAAGGGAGATTGTTTTGCATGCACTTTACGGGATCACTTCTCTCCATTCCCATACTTTCTCGTCGTCAGAGCGGTCTACTCTGACAA
>JACMIF010002950.1:0-11122 GCA_014805445.1 Diplogasteroides magnus
CCGTTTGAATATTTAAATTGGCTGAAAATGAGCTTCAAAATGAAGTTACAGGTCTCATTTTTATATCCTTATGTGTTCTAGGGACCATAATTCGAATGCAATATCGATTGTACTGATCGGATTTTTGTCCACTTTTTGACGAATTTTCGGATTTAGTTGATGCCCTGAGGCAGCGAAATTTTTTCATGTCAAACTGACCTCAGATTCGTGATCTACAGGGTCCATTTACCCTAAAACTAAGTTTTCAGCCCATTCGGAGACCAAGTTGAGAAACTGTGCAAAGGTTTGGCCTGGGAGGTCCACTCTTACAGAAGATGTTTGTTAAAAACGTAATTATTTAAGGTACTTCCGGGAGATAATTTTTTTTGAAAAAATATTAATGTGCGGTTTTTAACGCTCTTTAACATATGTAAAAACTGGAGGGTAGTTTTTTGTTAAACTTTTTTTATCATTTTTTAAATGAAATCGAAGTGGTGTTTCATACCGTATTTGAAATTTTCGTGAGATGTCACTAGGCCTATTTGAACGAGCGCCCCCGAAAACCTATAATCTGAATCTATTCTCCCCCGTATATGTCATAGAACTCGCGAGAAAAAATCGAAAACTTTCGTCATAGACAAAATTAAAAAATTCATAAAAAATCGAAAAAGCATTTTCATGAGCTACCACCCCCTAAGGTTACTCGCCCAGGTATGTAGTATTTTAAGAAAATACAAAAGATATAGGTTAAAAAAGAAGTGTACCAGGCACTAGTGAAGGCAGAATGAGTGGGAGAAGTGCATTCCCTCTCTCTATGTCTCGTTCAACCTGTCGTATCTATACACCAGACACGACTGATTGAACGAGGCACAGAGAGATCGAATGCACTTCTCCCATTGATAACACGTTTTTTGCCAGCTAGCACTGTCTACGCTCTCGATTTTATGTGCTCCCTCGCTTTTGTCTATTTCTTTTCCCTCTCTTAATCTCGCCTCTGTATTCTCTCTCATTTGTGCGATTGCGCGATAGATCCAATATGAACAGGAGGAAGGAGGCGAGAGGAGGCCGACACGCCCATTTCCGTGCCTTTCTCAGTGTCATTCTGATGAAATAAATTGCGGAATAAGCCCATAAAACTATAAATTTTTCTGGCAAAGACTACAAAAAATGGGCAAACGAAAGTCAAGTTCTCAATCAGATATGTCGAGTGAACGGCAAATTATTGACAAACAATGTTCCCTTAAATATCATTGTGGTGTTAAAGGAGCCACAAAGGGAGATTTATTTGCGTGCACTTTCGGGATCACTTATCTCCAATTCCCTTACTCTCTCGCTGTCAAAGTAGACCGCTCTGACGACGAGAAAGTGGGGGGAATGGAGAGAATAGTGAACCCGAAAGTGCATGCAAATAAATCTCCTTTTGTGGCTCCTTTAATGAACAACATTACCATACAATCGTTCAATGATAGCAAAAGTCATTGGCGATAAGAAGACAGGCTAGGTGTGGGCAGAAGCCTCCATTCCTCAATAATCGAGTAGGGCGACAGGAAAATGCAGCCGTGTAGGAATATTCTCCGCATTTAGACATGCTAAAGTAGCACACGACAACGAACATGTTTGCTCACTATTTTCATAGATTGAATGTGAGAGCCAGGTTCTGCAGTATTGCACTACATTGCGCACTTTATATGATCAGTTCATTAGGTAAAATCATTTATCTGATAAATTTCATCGCTCATATGTACATATGTATAATGGGTAGACTAGATGTTTTAAACGACATCATCTAATATAGTGGAAGCAATTGATTGAGAGCCTCTCTTGAATGGATGGTGAATTCCCTTGACAACTCTTCGATGAACTAGGAATTCTAGAAGAAAAACGCAGATGGAAATGAAATGGAGAGAACCCAGAAAGAGGAAAAGTTGTTCCATCATAAAGAAAGACAAGGGATGGCGAAGATTATGTACAGGAACCTGCAGGAGGAAATTATAAATATGGTGAATGATTGGGACGAACCTTTTTGTATTCCTCGTAAGGAAGAACATATCTGGTCATCATCCTTGGATAAGCAGGGGAAACTGCAGCAATTGCCAGATTGAGGGCCTCTCTCAGATCTGGGCGAGACCTGAGATGAAGAAGTAGGGAATAAGAAGGGACAGAGACCAACTTTGACACCATGAATCCAAACGGATGCATGTACAGAGATGTGTCCACAATGAAGAGTTGATTACGTAATGGACGTTGATTCAACATCACTGCATTCTTAGTCCTGAGACAATATACTGTATGGAATGGATGGAGACGAGTCTACATAAGACGTTCTTCTCCAACAGAGGCGAATCCAACTCCGCCATTATTCAATTCTCGTAGTCTTCCATAGTATGCATCCAAGTGTTCGGGATTTGGAATGGTCGCTCTGAATGAAAAAATGAAGGATATCAGAGAAATCCTTTACTGTGGAGGAAGTCTCTCCCATCTTTCACACTGTGACTTGTAACAGTAGACAATCAATCGGAATTTCGGCCATACAAGAGCATGGACACGACCTCCTTCGAGGAGTTGAAGGACCTCAAATGACATTGAGGCAGGATAGAAGAGGGAGAGAACTTGGTCGAAGTTCGTGAAGTCGTATCCCTTCTTCATTGTGGATGTTAGTACACTGGTGATATTGGATCTGGACAATATAAGAGAGTTGCATAAACAGAAGAAGAATTACTTGAAGACCGTCCAGAATACAAGACATGCAGGCAAGTAGAAGGAGAGGACGAGGAAGAGAGAAGATGGAATTCTGAATGGAAGACTCAAGTCTACTGGTCTGAAATCCTGAGAGGGATGAAGAACCGACAGGAACGTACGTTGGTTCCTCATGATATAGAAATTGTAGAGAATAGACAAGTCCTATATCCCCATGAAGAGTGAACTAACTTTATGATGTTCCTCTTCTCCTTCAGTGTTTCTCTTACGACAATAACTTCTGGATGAGTTCCTCTAATGAAACCAAGAAGTTCCACAATATAAAAAATGAAGGAATGTCTAACGCGATGACGACTGAGAACAACGGCGACTGAGGCCATTTGAATCTGAGAAATTATGAAGAAGATTGGAGGAAAGGAAGGGAAGGGTCACTTTGACTAGTAGTGACGTCATCAGGAAGATAACTAACCCAAAAGAGATCAAACCCTCTAAAAAGTCCTGAATGAGTCTCTTTCGGTATACAAATCAGAAGAAAGGCTCACATCCGTGACCAGCTCTTCATTCTCATTGACAATGTATCCATAAGCTAGTCTTGTGACTGGAAGAGTCCACAACACTTCGTTCCTCTTTTGAAGGTCGATTCTCCACAGTTCCCATGTTGTATCCAATGTTCCTATGGAAGAAAGAATCATGGATGAATGGAAGAACCAAGAAGAATATGGAAGAATCAAGATGAGGAGGGGAGTACACACCGTTCTTGATGCTGTTGTACAAATCAACTTCTACAGAGATAAAATCTCGTTGAAAGGCGGATACCTAAAATGAGTGAACGTCAATTCATATTCTGATGATATATACAAACGTTGATACCCGCAGCTCTGAGACAGATTGTGAGAAAGTCGGCATTAACACCTGAATTAGATGTTGATGAAGGGAAAGAATGGAGGAGAAGGAAAAGAACCTGCATGATTGCAGTTCATGAAGGTGCACTTTTCATTCATTCTGTAATAGTGTTCGTAGTTGTACGAACCACCAACTACAGCATGCAGAGGACTCATCTCAAAAAGATTGCACCTTATTATATCTAATTAGTCAAGATGTTCGCACGGTCAGATAAAATTTAAGTCCTTCTGTTCTTCCAAGGTTGCAAAGTGGCTGAGGTCAACGAGACACCGAATGGGCAATTCTATATTCTCCTCCTCCTTTCCATTTTCTTCACACTGAAGTCCTGGTATACCTAGATCTCAAGGAGGCAATTCAATATCTCAAGTGGGACGTGCCACTACATTCTCCTTGAGCCTCCACGGTTGTAGGTTGTAGACAAACATCGTGGGCACTAATTTTGAATTTGCACGTTCTCCAAATTTGAAATTTGATCAGGTTATAATTTTTAAAAGGAAGTCTCTGTAAGAGCGTAGGTGGAGGTATACTTCAAAACAGAAGTCATTCATTTTAACCAGACCAAATCATGAATATTCAACATCGAGATACATATAAAGTTCATGCGAACGACTCTGTTAAGTCTGTGATAGAAATTGTGAGGGAATTGGAGAGAAATGATCCCGAAAGTGCATGCAAATTAATCTCCCTTTAACGCCGGGAATGTTGAAACTAATTCGTCTCATTCTTCATTATTCATCTGAATACAAATTGAAAATTCATTTTTTCTTGTAATAAATGGATTTTATCACCGAAAAATCCATTCGCTCTCTTTGCTCTATAAAATAGTTATTTTGCGATCGGTGTACTGTTTTCTAGTATTTCACGGCCGCACTCTTTACCACACCATAAATTTCGCCGTTTTTCGAATTCAAAACGTTCAATCGAAATTTTTCGTTTTCATTGTGTTTTTCGTGTTTCGTAAACCCTTAAGCATAGTTATATAAGTGTCTGTTACATTCACTATCTATCGCTTGGCTGTACTTGCTCTCTTTCTCGTTTAAAACTGCCTGAATATTGCGCCGTATTGCATGCACCAAATTATCATAATTAATTTCCAGCAAAATGGACGAGGATGAGGGTATGGAGTCGTTCTCGATTGACGACCGCGATCTGGAGTACGCGTTGAATCCAAGGAGGCATTTTCAATCGAAGGAGCAGGCAACATATGGTACGTTGCTTCGTTCAATTCTGCAAACTTTGAACTTTGGCTTATTTCCAAAAAAATATAGCATTTATATGAATATTTCATTCATTAAACGTTAAAATAGTCATGAATACAGTTTTTCTGAGTTTGGAGCATCCAGGAATATGGAAATAATGTTTTTATGATTGAATTTTACGAATAATGACGAGTCCACTTTCCCAATTCTTCAATTTCCAGGTGTATGGGCGGATGAAGACAGTGATGACGAAGAAGGACGTGGAGGGGGAAGGAGAGGATTCGGTGGTGGAGGGGGAGGAGGAAGGAAGCCGAACTACACTGCACCCGTCAACTTCATCTCTGGTGGATTCAAGGGAGGCAGTTCACAGGAGCAACCATCTGAACAGGTGCGATAGTAATCAATACAATATATCATATATGTTTTCTCCCCACTCACATATTTCTGCAAATAGGAGTCTGTTCGTTTTTTTCGACAAGCATAGTCGTAACTGGTCTCCGCTTCCGTACCAGGGTTGGGCGAAAAAAAGGGATTCGAATTTTTTTCGAAACTCAAACTCGAAAAATTAGAAAAATCCTTCCAAATTGACGAAATCATCAAAATGTTATCAATTTTGCATCTAATGCAGTAAAAGAGCTATTGTATTCCTATGTCTCATAAATATATTTTTTGATAGAAAATCGAAAAACGTCCAACCCTGTTCCATACGAAGATTTTTTATCGATACATGGTCAAAATTGACGAAGTCACTCTGTTATTGTCATGTGAGGTACCCTGCAGAGTGAAAATGTTCAATTGTTATAGTTGAAGCAAGTGAATTGCTATAAGCATTCTGTAATTCCTTCTTTGTTGACTGGGTGGGACTCTGCAGGCACAATGTTTAGACCCCCTTTTATGAAATGATTTCAGAAGAAGGCGGATGAAGACAACGACGAGCCCATTGAGCTCAACTACAGGAAGTTCACGGCGCCTCCTCCGAAGAAACCGAAGCCATCGGGAGGAAACGTCTTCGCTGGTATTTTATTCATATTATCATAGTTATACGGTGAAGAAAGAAACAACACATTTGAAAAGTAGAAGATTTGAAAAAAGAATCGTGATTCAAAGCTATACTAAAATTTAGCAAAAAAAGTATATATTCAAAGTGTAGACGTTTCAGTTGGAAAGACACGTATGAATAAAGTCATTTTCATTGATTTTACATTTGTACATTAAGGTATGCGCGTGTCATCCAATTCTGCGGCCCCCGACCCCACGAAGTTCGCCGATTGGACGAAAAACAGCAAGGGAGGAGCGATGGCGATGAAGATGATGAAGGTGGGTATTTTTAAAATTTAGTTTATTTTAACCAACAAGTCCCTTGTAAAAGATTGAAATTCGTGCATTTTTGTGCTATCAAATTTACCAACTATCGTATGCACAATTTCACGGGGAAGAATAAGAATAAATTTCGCTCATTGTTCAAAAAAGGTCACGCTTGATGGAGTCAATGATGGTTTACTTAACAATTTTAAAGACAAAAGCGGATTGAGAATTCATGAACCGAATTTCAAAAACGAATTGCTGCGTATGCTGGATCATTCATGATTTTCGAACGATGATTGCACTGACAACTAGACATCAAATAATGCCTCTAAATCGCCTCATGAAGTGCATTCATTCTCTCTAATTCAACTCTGAGCGGTTGCTTCTTACAAACGATAGACAACAGCTCGGAGATGAATTAGAGATAATGAATGCACTTCGTGAGGCGACTCAGAGGCATTATTCGGTGTCTACTGACAAATAAGACAATCAATGTGATCCATTGCAGGCCATGGGCTACGAACACGGCAAGGGTCTGGGCAAGGAGGGACAGGGTATCGTGGAACCCGTCCAGGCTGCAGTACGACCAGGCAGGGCGGCAGTGGGCGCGTACGGAAAGGAGGTGACGGGACCCAAATTCGGAGGTGAGGTTTCTTTTCCCGGTTTTTATATGTTTCAGACAATGCATTTAAACAGTTATTAATGATGTCGGTAGCGCTGTTGTGGTAGGAATTCATAATAAATAGTGAAAAAAAATTGGATGTGGTATATTTTTTAAATAGTTTTAATATGTTTCAAACTATGCTTTTAACCGCTTATGAATTATGTAGATGGTGATGTCTTGCGAATGTGCGAAATCTCATATAAAACCATTTAAAAAGTAATTATTTGAGAGTCCGCTGCTGATGCGCAGAAACGAGCTGCGGAAGAGGCTTCGAGTGGAGTTGGAAGGGGAGAGGAACGAGAGGAAGTGAAACCACTACCAAAGGGAGCATGGAAGAGGAATGCAAAGGTGAAACATAATGAGACTTATAACTAGGGATCATCGACTTTTGGAGCACCCTTGTATTTTCTCTGTCTGTGCTCTTATGCGAGCGTTGTCTATCATTCGTCGGAGACAACTGCTCATCAGTGCTGTCAGACAGAAAAGATGCAAACTAGTTCCAAAAATCTATCTTTACTTATTGCAGGGAATAAAGACTGACGATAGCTCATTCTTTGCTATTTTATTGAACAGTTTCGTATATCCACTTTAATGAACGTTAGGATAGAATGAGTGGTGCTTGCAGTAAGAAACAAGGAAAACATTTAGGTGCGCACCACGTACCGTACCATGGATGACGTCATCAAGGACGGTGGAAGTATTGGACTGAGGGCTGCCAAGCAGAGCGGAGAAAAGGTTATTTGTTGTAATGTTCATTATTTATTTATTTTTCCACGTAGTACTGGACCTTTATTGTAATAGTGAGGTAGACGTATATATACCAAGATCATGCTACAGAAAACCACCGGTAAATGTATGTTTCCGGAAATAGAAAGTTTGTCTGTCCTGTCTTCAGGAGTTATAGTTTCTTTGAATTAGAATCCAGGCGAGACTCCAGGAGAGGAGAGAAGATGAATTCCTGATTCAGGTCATTGACATGACGGGACCGGAGCAGAGAGTGTACACGGGATACGATGCACTCATGATGAAATCGTATGTTTCAGTTCTTTCCCCCATCGTTTTCAAGCTTTTCTTATGTATTGTTATTATTTATTTATTTTATATCAAAAATGATATGACAACATGTTCAAATAGTTTTAGTGGAATCATGTAAATACAAGTCAAAAGGGGAGGGTGACATATGCACAAACGACGTTTGCACAACCGACATTTGCACAACTTTTATAATGGAATTTTGCAGAGTTGTGCATATGTCGTTTGTGCAAATGTCGGAAAATGGCTTAGTTGTGCATATGTCACCCTCCCGTCAAAAGGACATAGGTTTATGGCTAATTTTCAGTCAAAAATGTACTTATTCGACAAAAAAAATAAAAGGGGAAATAATGAATGCCTGTATTCAGGATGAAATCAGACGGGGCCGATGCATCTCGATCCTTCGACATTCCCGAATTGAGTCACAATCTCAATCTTCTCATCGATCTCACTGAGGAAGAGATCAGAAGGACCAATCACTCTGTCAAGACACTCGAGGTACCGTATACCTTCCTTCTAGGTCTCTTTTGGTTACGGTATATACAACGTCGTGATTTAGGACCAAACGACAGCACTTCGCTACGACATGAAGCTGTTGCAAGGGGAACTACTGAAGGAGGAGGACGAGTTGACGAGAATGAAGGAAGTCTATGCACTGTTGGAGAGGTCAGACATTGGATGAAGGACATGAGCGTATTGGAAATTCGTGTCATACTGGTGATGTGGACAGAGGTGCCATCGTTATCATGGCGCAACTGTCCATTTCACCATTATGTCAAAAATGTCCATGGCGCTCATGTCTTTACCCGACATTTCCCTTTCTTTACCTTTCACTATAATAGTTGTACTGACCGTATTGAATGTTTGTTATGGGTATGAATAAAGAAGAGTGAATACCCTTGATCGACGAATCAATTCGGGCTTCTTCTTATATCATGTGTTTGAAAAAAAAGCAAAGTCCCTTTCAGTCTCAATTCGCCATCCGTCTCGATGGATGAACTGAAATTGTCGTTCTGTCGACTGAGAGCCGACTACTCTGCTGAATATGCTCTACTTGAGTTGGACAAGGTGGCTGTGGCTGCAATTCTTCCACAGGTACGATAACTGGATATTGCCATGGTTGAAAGCGACATAAATATTTATGACATGATGCTGAAATGGACACTTGCGCCGCGAAAACGAGAACTGTGTCGAAAAATCTTTTTCGTCTTTAGGGCGCAAAAGTCCATGGCGCTCTTATCCTTCACTCACAATCAATGCCACATCATTCATCTTTCATGCGAGATAGCCTTAAAAGATGTGCGATAACGAAAATTGTTGTCTTGCCTTACTATTCGTATCTCGCTACGTTCTTTCCCGTTGACTTTATGTTGTCTGTGAAGGACATAAGGCTTTGGCAAACAGTATCATTGGTACGAGGTCCTTCTCACTCGTTTATAATAATTAGTAAAAAGAAACTAATCGCATTGCATAAAGAGCCTTGACAATTGGTGGAAAGATAGGGACCTTGTCTTTTAGATTAAAAAGCTCCTCTCGACGTGGCGTCCTCTGGAGTCTGAACAGAAGGATTTCAACTATGATCTCATGCAGGTTTGTGCTTTCATGTTGACCATATTATGCGGGTAGATTTAAATAGATTAATGAATGACACAAATATAGTTTATCTGCTTTAAAACATCTTCAGTGAATTAGTAAAGTTAATATACCCTATGTGTTAATTTAAGTTAATATGTGTTGCGTTTTTGACTGACAGTCATGATTGTGATTCATGAATGCATTCATTCCACCGCGCGGTCTGATTGGATTCAGCTATGAATGCATTCATTGTGAATCCATTCAAATGGATGATTGGCAGTCGTTATTTTGAACTATTTAAGTGCTTAAAATCTCTGAAACAAGCTGAATTTTTTTATAAACAACTTTTCATTGTCTATCCAACGGTGTCGAGTTCAACTACTAATTTTGTCTTTTGGGCAAATAATTTCAACGCATATTAATGCGGAAAAATCCCAATAATCATTTATCTTTTCTGCGTTTACCCCAGTGTGCGCTTGTCAGTCAAAAATGCAACACTAATACTCTTGAATGCTGGTATTTGAATATCTCGCCATGAATTCGTCATGTAAATATCATTAGTAAAGGATTACCATCATCATGTCTTTGATAACCGACGCGTATATTGATGATGATGTTATGATATTTGTTTCCCCTTCAGGAATGGAAGGACATTCTGGCACCGAGTGAGAGGGACAGACACATCTTTAGTGCAACAACAGCAATGGGAGCACTGGGTGAGTGATTGAGAATCTGAATTGGCTGTTATCGTAGATTGAATGGGGTCATCGCTGATGACGAAGCCCAGACCCGCTCTTGGCACTTCACTTTTCACTTTGCGAACTAGTTACAAGTTGCTGAATAGACGTTGCGTGGTCACTATTTATAGTCTCTTATGTGTAAATAGACGATCCTGTGTCACCCGTCCATTAAAATGAACAGCTGTCAAACTTCCCAAAGCAAAATGTGTTCTATTCAGTGAACGATCGACTGGCAGCATTCGATCGTCTGATGTGGGATGCATGGATGCCCCCAGTGAGAAGAGCCATTCTTGCATGGGACCCGAGAGATCAAATGGAGGTGAGGACTAGAGTTAGTTTTCCCCTTTATCTTAGTGTGAGTACACCGGTTTGTGGATGACAATCACCTTGACGTTAGTATTACTATAATATAATGATGTCGACTGAGCACGTCGACATCATTATATTATTCTGTCGGTTGATACGAGTAAAAAAGAGATTGTATAAAACTTGTTCATTACCAATTTTGTAGGTGATGATCGATCTCGTCGAATTGTGGCTGCCTCTGATGCCTCAATGGATGAGGGACAAGTTCATTGAACAGGTACGAATTTGCTTCATTTATTATATTTGTTTATTCCATTACAACAACCAGTTGAGGGCTTACCGTTGTTGCCACTTTCAATCATTTATTTACAGTTGCTGATACCTCGAATCAGCACCCGTGTGGATGAATGGGATCCACTCACCGATGCTGTCCCCATACATCAGGTATTTATTAATTTTGTATTGTTTCTGTTTTTGCTTCTCATATTAGTGGTAACTGGGGGAATCCCGGTTTCACACTGAGAATATTATCTGTCCAATGCAATGTAAAACA
The DNA here is from genome assembly GCA_014805445.1 of Diplogasteroides magnus. Lineage (NCBI taxonomy): Eukaryota > Metazoa > Nematoda > Chromadorea > Rhabditida > Diplogasteroididae > Diplogasteroides > Diplogasteroides magnus. The sequence goes on from JACMIF010002950.1 coordinate 10,954, forward strand.
ATGAGTGACCGTATGCTTGGTGCATCTAAAGCAACCAATGAACGCCATTTTTCGTTTATTCGCTCGTTTTCGCAGTGAATGAGTGACTATCACGATAATCTCTCTTTTAGTGGCTTGTTCCATGGTTGGAGATCATGGGTGACCGTATGGCCCCCATATTCGCGCCCAT
>JACMIF010002952.1:0-16091 GCA_014805445.1 Diplogasteroides magnus
GAATGACTCACAACCACTTACTGTCCATAGTGACCTGCATCACAAGACATTTTCGACCCGTGTGTTTTGGGTACTGTGGGCGTATGGTGCACGTTATTGACAGCCGTTCATTGTTATTCGTCTAAGTTCACTCGTGTCAGAGCGAACTTAGACGACTAGAAATGAACTGCTGTCAATAACGTACTACCTACCCCCACACTAGTTTTGGTCTTTGACCACTGACGGTTTTTGGGCAGTCTAAATTTTCAGCATACAGAAACTACAGAAAAAAGTCCTTTGCCAATGATCTCATTTAGCTAAGAATCCTGTCCCTGAAAGTCTACATTATTATTGAAAGACTTTTCAATTTCCTGGCAGTAATGCCCTACAAGGTCATCCTCTACTTCCAATTCCCCGAGATTGCCCTTAGTCGAGGCAAAGAGTGAACATCTAAGGCTGCGCACCTGGCGCTTGACTGCCCAGGAATTATTCTCCTTTCTCCTTCTGTCTGACTTCTCTAATCCTCTCTCATTCCCATTGTCTCTCACCTTGATTGCATCAATTTCCGGGTCACTCCAGGTTATGGCAGCACAGGTGTTTTCATCCAGTTATTAGGAGATGCCAAGGTTCTCCTAAGACCTCAAGACCATGACTCCGGTCCGAGGGACCAATTGCTCATTTGCCATTATGATGTATGTTTCAAGATGTCTCTATAAGAGTTCATGGAGTAGATTTTGACAATTTTACCTTGAACAACGCATTTCTCAAAAACAATCAAAGTAGATAGTAATGTGGAATGAATCTCAAAATAGTCGTTTATCTAAATTATGATATTTTGTTGTTTTGACGCACGCCAAATCGGCGCACTTCTCGTGCCTCGTACTAACAGCAATTTACGGTAAACCCAATCTCCAAGCGACCGATTCAAGGGATTCAATCATAACATCAGGGGGCTTCGACTGTCCGTCTTTAGCTTTTAGCCATTACGGTGTCTCAAAAGTAGTGTGGGGTATGGAGTACGTTATTGACAGACGTTCACTGTTATTCGTTTACGTTCACTCGAAGCGGTCGTCTCTCACGTCGCGAGTCAAAAGAGACTTCTAACAGCCAACGGTGTCGAGCTGCCAAGATATTTCAGTGGCTAGTAGGGCTGGTTGTTTGAGTACGAAAACGGTTATGTTTCACGAAACAAATAACTGTCAAGATATACCAATCGATGAAACATAACAGATCACGTACTGAAACTGTCAACCCTAGTGATTAGACTTCCCATTCGCAACCCATTCCGTCTTCTTTCCCCTGTTGAAGTTGGATTGTATCTGATTGCATCTCTCTGACAGGCGGTGTGGTATGGCAAAAAGTAGAGACTGCCGTGGTGTCAGTCGTGTAATGGATGACTGGGTCTTATCTCACCTATTCTAGAGATTCTCTTTGGCACCCCGCTGTTGATGGAATGAGGAGGGGGAAAGATCATTAGGGTGAATAGTATCTTATCGGATACATCAACTAATGCGTTGTGTTTACATTTCTCTGTGAAATGTGCAGGGCTGTTATGTATTAGAACGGCTTCAACTTTATTCACTTTATTTATCAACATTTGAAAACAGAAAAAAATTAGGCTAGGTTGTGAAAGCAAGTTGTTTCGCTCTGTCAGACACCACTTAGGAATGTTTTGTCTAATGAAGAAAGAGAGATTGTCATTCAATTCTTCATCTCCTCCTCCCTCTCTTCTCATCATTCCTGTTTCTTTGTCGCGATAATGCAAATACGAGGTTAATGTTTGGCCGAAGGCACATGATTCATGTGCTGTAAGACCTTTTAAGAGCTTTGCCAGTTGATTTGCAAAATTGTTTGTCAGAATAGGCTGCGTGCGTCCTAACGTTAAGAAGACTCAAATTATTTCTTAAAACCCCTTTGAAACATACCTGAATATTGTAATTTTATCAATTCTGATCACAACATTCACCCCCATTGTGGCGCAGAGGCAACGTCTTTGCATCGACCTAGGGTCGCGGGTTCGAGATTTGGTCATGACAGTTGTTTTTGCAGGTGGCCGAGATCGGATCAGTCATCGAGAGTGCTCGGAATTCCTCCATGCAACAGGTCTATCCACATGGAATGGCAGCCTCAACTGCACTCACTCCACAGAGACATTCAATGGTTAGTCTAGTTATTACTTGAATAGGAGATATGGGCATTTGCACCATAATAATCAAATAGGCTTTCAATGGACAGTGGACGAAATCTTGCTTGATTCGCTTCTTTAACGATATGACCATGAATGTTTGCACTTTCACATTCCAATCAGCGAAGCTAATAACGAAGGCCTATGCGTCTCCTCTCTTTCCTACTTATTCGTTATATCCTTTCTTCTTCATCTCGTCTGTCGCTACACTTGATGAGCAATATGTTTCAAACGCTAGATAACTGACAAAACAGGAGCGCAAAACAATTAATCGACGTCCATAGTGGGTACATAATATAAATACCACACATTATGCCATCTTCTTTCATTTACTGCGTCATCCCTTTATTTCTGATCCCGATGCGCACTTGACATTTCGATCGTCTAAATTGAATTTTCTCCTCGAGAGGGTCGGAGGCGGAAGGGCAAAGGCTAATGGGAGTAATGGAATGATCAAAGCTTTCGGCTTTCATCCCTCTTAGTTGTCTCTGGTTATTGCGCCATCATCTACAAAGCAAAGTTTGCTTGATCAAGTTAGGTTAGAGACGCAGAGAAGAGGAGAGAGTGCCAGAGAGGACAGAGTGTGCGAGGACAAGTTGAAAAGAGCAAAGACAATGAGTGATCAACAGAATCTTACCTTTGATTCCAGTTGATTTCCAGATTCTGGTTTACCCCACTCACTCTTTTCGACTGCCATGTCATTTGCTCACAGTAATCTGATTAGAGTAAATCTCGAAGAAGATACGTTCGCCGATCGAGAAAGATTCAATCTCCCTAGCGGTTTAGAAAGAATCATCTAATCTTTGTCTCAGAAAATAATGGCTTCGGAAACGGTTCCCTTGCCTACCTAATGGCTCGGATCACGAATTTCCCTGTCCTTGCTCATTCCGCCTCGTTTGACTGTATCAACAACGCATTAGCACAGATCCAAAAAGGGGATCGGGCGCCAAAATGACTGATTGCTTTCTTGTGAATAGGCTATTGGATTAGGGCGCACATGGGCTATCTAACCGTTATTCTCCTCCGATCAACCTCTTATGTTTACTAGTAGACATAAACGTCTGATAGGATCCCATTACAGTTTACGTTATACCCGTCTAGACGAGCAGTCTGGCCGTCACAGCGGGGCATTTTCTTATTTTTTTGCTAACATGTCTTGTCGATTCTGTTCTAAATATTCTTGCCAATTTTCTGGTGCGAGTACCGAGTTAAGTTTCAAACAACAGTTATTTGGATGAGCGAGAGTAGTAAACCCAATGTTATAGAGGAAGAAAACAAATGAAAGTGTGTTCGAATCTATGACAGGAATGCGCTTAGTCATCTCTTGCTTAGCCTAATATGAACGGCTGTTAAAGAAGAGAGAAGGAAGAATATGGCCAAAATGCGAATCACTCGCTCAATTTGTCTCTCTTTCACGCTCAACAAATAGCGCCCCCACCCATTTTCAGTTGAGACGCTTTTCCTACCATAATTTAGCCTAATCAACCACATTTAGTTTCTCTCTTTATCTCCACTTCCCATATCATTTTCATTCTATCAGATGGTACCTTTCTTCTGAATATGCTTTTTCATTAGGGAGCACATGGGCAGTCTAACCATTATTCTACTCCGATCAACCTCTTATGTTTACTAGTAGACATAGACATCTGATAGGATCCCATTACAGTTTATGTTATACCCGTCTAGACGAGTAGTCTGGCAACAAATTCTCCGGTTAACCTTGGTCTAGGCGTAGAAGCTGTTTTAGAAATAAAATCTGTTTAAAGAAGCCGTAAACCGAGATCGTGGAAGCGCTTCCCGAAGGAGGAATCAATACTTGAGGAAGAGGAGAGAGCGCGCGGAAACGAGAGAGCGCAGAGAAAATAAGATATTGATTCCTCCGTCGGGTAGCGCTTCCACGATCTCGGTTTACGGCTTCTTTAAGTTCACAGACAAGTGCACCCACTTATGCACTTCTGCATTTTTGAACCTTCTCCCACTTTTATCCTCTTGCTTTTAGTCAGTTTTTCCATACACGAGTACCCCTTCCAATTTCAGTTCTGCCACTACTCAATTTGACACTGATCCACTAGGAAGATACCGCTTTTTTCTGTCTTGATCACATTGCTTGATTTCGCTTGATCTCTTACATTTTGCTTAGTCAGTCATATTTCTGGATGGATTCGTCGCCAATGGTATTATAGATTTATGCGAGGTTCAATAATGTAGATGACATGAAACTTACTTGTGAATCCTTTCCTATTTCATTGGCTTTCGAACACATTTGAACTTCGCTCAACAAATGCGCGCCTCTATCCTCCATTCAATGCACTTTCTGACCTTATCTCCACTTCTTCCCATATCATTTTCATTCTATCGCCGTTGTTCGTATGACTAATCTCCTCCTCATTCACCCCGGCTGGCGTCCCGCGTTCTCTGACTAACCATAACTTTTCTTTCCGCTTGTGCGAAGTGACTCTCAATTAGAGTTGTTCGAACGAGAACGAGGAATCGAGGAATCGAGGAATTTGCATGAAAAAAAATCATTGCAAAATCGAGGCCTCGGTTTTCTCCCTCTCTTTCATTCCGTGAGACGCCATTCCTAGTTCAGCCGTTCCCCTCATAAAAACGAGGAAAACGAGGAATCGCTCGTGCAACTTTGCAAAACGAGGACCTCGTTTCATTCCCTCTCTGTATTCAAATAAAAACGAGCCCTCGTTCCTCGTTTTAACAACTCTGCGCTCAATCCATGATTGTAAAGAATCGAATAGCTGGTAAAATTGTGTTTCATTAGCCATTCTTAACTGATAAAGGCCAATAAATCACAGCGAACCCCATTTGTAGCGTTTCTATGTAATATTTGGTCAATGTTTGGCCGTATGTTCATATTTTAGGGGAAATCAACCTCTATGGCCAATCTCTCCATATCCTACGCTCTCTCATCTTCTGTCTCACTCTCGCACTCCGTCTCTCGCCTTGTCACATTCTCTTACTCGTTCCCACTCTCTCATTCCTTCTGTCTATCGTCTCGTTCCGATCTCTTCCGGTGGACAAGCAATCATTTGTACATGGATCCCGCTACACTTCATGTCCCTTAACATTGACCATTCCGCGCGTTCCCTTTTTGACTGTTTTACATTTTTATGTTATTCTTCTTGATACAACAAGCGACAATGCTATCAATATCATTTACCAATATCATTTAATTGACTTTATTTCATTCGTGAAACATACATGATTCGATTTATGTGATATTCTTTCTTTGTTTGAACCATGGGCTACACGTTCACTGTTCGCAGCTTGTTTACAGCAAATCGTCATAGATCTCGATGAAACTAATAATTATTAGAATCTCTGACTGTCCGTATTCGTGAAATTTCTGAAACAATATTTTTGATGATTTGTCTCTGAAATTTTCTAGTGCAATCTGACTGACCTGTGATCATTTCTCCACCTTCATAAGCGGCTTTCAAATCCCGCCAGTACTTATCATCCTTTTTCCATTTTCAATATCGAAGCCTCGCAGTCTTATGCTTCTCACTAGAGACCTCGTAATGCATATTTCTAACCTCCCTGTTCTAGTCCGAGCGCGCGTCTTTAAACTTCGTAGACAACCGCTCGGATGAGAATAGGGAGGTTAGAAATATACATTTCGAGGTCTCTACTTCGCACCGCTATTTCAATGCATTTTCAATATGAAAGTGCTTGATTACTTTCCTCCCACCTCTCTTTCGTTCTCTCACTTGTTTCCTTTCTCCCTTTATACTCAACACTACCACACTATCCGCAAACATTTATAGGCGCCACTTTCCGCAAACCGCCACCCCCTTTAATGTGCTCTAACTCCCGGCGCGACTTTATGTCTTTCTGTAGTCAACTGCTTAAACGGTGAAGATGCTTTGGTAGAACCTAAGAGTTGCTGTGTTTGGTCAAGGAGTCGCTTTCCATTTGAACCGCAGACTGTGTGGCTGAATCATATTGTGTGAAACGGCTGACCTTTTCACTTTTGAATTGAGACTTCTTGTATGAGAGATATTTGAGAGAGGGAAGGGAAGAGAATGACTGGAGACACCAACACTTCTTCTCCTTTCATTCAATCCACAAAAAGTAGAAAGGGAGAAGTAAACGCCTTTTGAATGCCGAGTTTGAGTGTTGAAAAACGAACGGAAACGCGCGGGAAGTACACAAGATTGACTTGTGGGAGTGAAATGGACCGGAACTCATTCAACTAGCGACTGGACAGATGTAGTCTCCCATAAGTTTAGTGGACTTAGCATTCGTTTCACTATTATACTCTCAGTATTCGTAGTCGCCCTTTTCATTGCTTGCGTTAATGTTGTTTCAATTTCGACTGGATGTAAACTACGCAATATTGCTAGTCTGACAGTTAATATTTGCCCGTTGCATAACCACTGCGGTTACCTGACAAAGATTTTTACGAGCAAAAGGCTATGTGCAATAGGCGTATCACATGGTGGAGCGCCATGGACAATTACGCCATAAAAGTGAAATTAACACCTGAGACGGGGGTTTGAGGCGCATTTATCCATTTCACTATTATGGCGCAAGTGTTCATGGCGCTCTTGTCTTTCGCCCAGTATCGCTGTCGCATCGCCGTTCACTCCATTCTTGTTGATCATTCTTGATTTGCCACTAGTCAAGATTCATTTCCTACGTTTATTGTTAGCTGTACTGCCGGCAGGTGATGCCCCAAGACGCTAAGCCGAATAAAAAATTATATTATACTTAAAGATGACGTCATTTAGATGCCCCTACTCTCCGATCATTCCACTACGCCATTCTGTCCGGAGAAAAGGTCTTCCTCCACTGCTTTCCTCTCTCGATTGCTAGGATCGGCACCCAAACCGAGGGAGTCAGACTCGAGTGATGATGCCATATCTGACCCAAAGGTAAATTGCAGTGTTGGCTGAGTGAATCCCAAAGTTCATTACGCCTCCCTGCGCTCTCTACCGCGCGGTCGTCACTGGCACATAGAGACGACAGTGCGTTAGAGACCGCAGAGAACCTTGGGATTCACTCTGCCAAGACTAGTAAATAGATGTGATTATTGAATTCATATAAACTAAAGAAGAACAACTAACTGTTGCTTACCACATCAACTTCAGATATTAGCGTGATAAAACCTAACTGAATGAGCAACTGCGGTTACTCATACAGCAAAAATGGTTTTCGCTCTTTATATAAATAGATTCTTTAACAGAAAGGAATTAGTTTAAATATTTTTACAAGTGTTTTTTCAGGCCAAAAGACGTCGTCGTCCTGTGTCCGCAGTCTTCTCTCAGGCACTGCACAGACTGTCCTCAACCACGAATATGACACCAAAGAGGGTGAGTTGTCTTGATTTATGTGACGGCTAGGCGGCGGGATTGTTAATTATAATTAGGGTTTCTAAAGCGGGAGTAGAGTGCATTCGTCTGTTGTCTGATTCACGAGGGCGGTTGTCTGTTGCATGAATGAGACGACCGCTCCTCTGGAATCAGACAACAGACGAATGCACTCTACTCCCGAATTAGAAACCCTAATTATAATGCCAACTTTATCTTATCGGAGGCTATCTAACAACAACACGTACCTACTTTGTTAACTGTACATTAGTTTCACAATGTAATAGTATCATAATGAGCGGAAACTATCAGCGTGCAATTGACCAGCTCGCCATTTCTCAATGATATCGTTGCACTGAAACACAGGTGCTATCTTAATTTTCCCACCTCCCGGAAGAATGTGCTCACCACCGCATCCTAATCGTATTTGGTATCCCGGGGTTTGCGCAATCGCCAATCTTTTTACAGTCCTTACCAGATAGGGAGAGGGGGTGAGAAAAAGGAAACCGACAAAGAGAAAAGAAGTTGCGAGAACGAAGACATTAGCGATAGTTGTATTGTGTGCAGTAAGACTGCCTGTGGAGAGGGAAGGAACACACTTCATATTACCCAAAGTGCAGTGCTTGACCTAGGCAAAGGCACACCGACTGGAAGGACTGTGCTGTAACAGCTAGATGGACTGGAAAAATCGACAACCGATACGTGCTTGCCGCTGATATGCCTTAAATTTATGTGATACTCGTGGATTAGAGACACAGAAATATTGATCTTCGGACGTCTGAACCATCCGCTTGGACGAAATAGCATCTTGGATATTTGCGTGATGCTTTTTAATCTTCCATCTGACAATTTATTTTCAATATAGTGCTAACAGTCCGATATCTACATTCATCAATCAAGGTAATGAGCGCGCGTGTCTATCAATAAACCTATGCAACTTTACGTTCTTTCGGGTAGTTGTAAAAGGCAGAGAGCAAGTGCCTCTAGTAAGGTCGGCAAAGACAAAAAGCATACGAAAGATATGCCTTTACAGCCCCGATCTGACCCGAAATAGGATATTGTGTCGGATATGTTACCTTGTTGTAATCCTCTTTTCGGGACCGACCTACTTTGTTTCCATTTTCCAGCCGGGACTCTGGGACCTACCGTATCTCGTCTTCGGGAACTGTTTCTGACTTGAAATCGGACACTACTACACATCTTATGTGTGTATTTGCCCAGGGAGAGAGAGAGCTGTGCACCCATATTGGCCTTGTTAGAAGGTTCCATGCCACCTCTTGAACAAACAGTACGAAAGCTAATGTATCAGAACATAAGAGCGTTTCTCACAACTTGAGACTAGACAGTGGAGCCATAATGATGTAACGGTAACGAACTTGAACCATTATACAACGGACATCCGTCCACTATCTTGGCGTAAATGCCTATATATCTTTCACTTCGTTTCGATTAGACAAACAAAAGCAGAAGCTGCTAACTAATGCGACACTGTTGTGTTAATGGAAAGCAAGTATATCACAATGCGGATGGAATAACGGGAAAACCAAACAGTGAGAAGCGCATAGTAGTTCCTTCTAGCAATAGGGAACAAGGGATCGAAACCATTTTTTGTTCATCTAAGAAAAAGGTCACCATTACATAAATTAAAGCTCTCGTTAATATAACTATTGGGTAAAACATAATTCAAACAATCCAAAAATGTTTGAATGTACCAAAGCGGATGATTTTATTTCATAACCAGTTGCCCAAAAACGTTTCGCATTGATAAATTCTTTCAATATTTATTGATATGGCATTATGTGAAAAAATAAGTGAATATACTAATTTTGTCTAGTTATGACCATGTTTCCCAGGATTGCGTGTGTGCCTGTCGTTTAGCATATTGGACGGTGGTTAATAACAATGGGAAGGGGTCAGTTAGGGGGTGGAGAATGAGTAGAATAGGGATGAAGAGGGGATTAAGCAAGGGAAGACCGTTCAACTGCACTCAATTATGCCCTAGTTAGAGGATCATCGGTGGGAGAGAGGAAGTCGAGAGACTTGAACCCATTATCCCTCGAACATCGAAGATCATGTTGGACTACTTTTCAATTTATGGATTCATGAGCGATTTATAAATGATCTAAACTCCCTAGAAAAAAATCGGAACTGATGTGTGTTTTATTATTACTTTATCCGATGAAAGCGTTGGGAAAATTACGAATTTTTCTGACCTCGCCTTTTTAGCCGTTGCGTGAAACATATCTCGCGATGTTATCCGACGAGAGTTTTTTATGTGCTTATGTTTAGTCTGATGATCCTATCTCATTGTCACTCTCGCAACGAATGTCCCTCGAAATCACTGGCACGGTGCCAATTTTACACTCTGTCCTCAAGTCCTTGCGCAATCGGAACATGCAAGGTGATAATCTCACTTATCATGTGTCCATCTGTCGCACACTCCAGTAGCCAGAGGGAGAGAGAGTGAAGAGTTGGCAGAGAGCCAAGATGAGGTCAGAGACAATCGTGGCGGGAGAGGGATACTGTTTCCATTGCGTAAGTCTGACATGCCAAGGACACAAATGAACAGACTGCGCATCCCTAATTACTGGGTGGTGGGAACGTATTTTTGGTCCAAATGGGGAGTTATGCCAGTAAATAAAGAAATATACGTGGGCATATGTGGCCATGCTATAGGGACTGGATTATTTAAATAGAATTTTTATAGGAAGATATACCGTGCATATCATATACGCTGAAAACTGGAAAAATATAGGTCTTTCAACTAAAAAAAGCGGTGAAACACAAATGAGCTTACTGTCGCTTCGACCGGTTACGGCAGCATTTTGCTTTCAGCATATCGGGGGATTTTGTTGAGCAGGTGGATTACATGGAGAAATGCTGTGGAAGCTGGTTCTCATTCATACCAACACTCTCCATCAGGGGTAGGCAAAACGACACTTTCGGGTGTCGTTTGAGTTGTCGCATTCATTCGTCCCACATCTCTTCAAGCGTCCGGTCTCTATTGGAAGGGAACAGCCGCCTTGAAGAGAAGCGAGACGATTGAGTGCTATACTCAAACGACACCCGAAATCGTCGCTTTGCATGCCTTAGCTACTTTTCATCGAGTCGTATTCTTATCATGCAGCTTTATCCGCGTTAAATGATACTAAAGAATTTGGCTCTGAAAATTTGAATGTGAAAAGTTGAATTGATGACTAAATTGATTTATAATAAATATAAATTAATTTCCAGATGTCCACGATCGAGATCGCTCGTACCTCCGATGACAACTCATACACGGGAGGAATGAGACATTTGGATGAGTTGGTGCATAGAAGAGTCACTCCAGTGAGTTCATTTCACCAATTGTTGAAGTTGAAAGAGAAATTTAGTCCGTAATAGTGAAATATACCACCTAAATGATTTTTGGCAATTGTTGATAAATGGCAATTGTTCATTTCGTCTTCAACAGCCAATGAGGAAGTATTATAGAATGCCCACTGAAATGCTATGATTCAGCCCCTGATCGAGGAAGAACCACCGAAGAAGGAAACTAAGATTTATGCTGATCCCGAACTCGTATTTGATGAGAAAATGTTAGTTTCACAATGATTTTATTTAGGGCAAAGACAAACGGAACGTAAGCGCTTCTAAGAAATCGAATTGCCTTATTATCGCGATGTGCGACACATTTGTAATAAAATTGTGAAAACGCATGAAAGCTGCGAGCGTCATGGGCATTTGAGCCATAATGGACACTTGAGCCACGATAGTGACGACGAAGGTTGACGCATGTTCCATTTCACCATTGCGGCGCAAATGTCCATGGCGCTCATGTCTTTCACCCGCATGTTATATATGTTTCACATTTGTTTTTTTTAAATTTGTAGCGCAACTCCATAATAATCATGTCATGTTACTTTATAATCACTAAGAATTCTCACGGCTGTTCGTTCAGAAACGCCTGGTACTACCCCGTGGACGCAGCCCTCGAACAGCAACTCTCAAAGGTTCACTACTTCGTGAGGAATCCACCGAGGTAACTTGACCATACCGTAACACAACTTTGAGTTAGTCCAAAAATGACTGTCATTCGTTTTTTTCACCCTAAAGCAATTTAAATTCACAATTCTTTTAAAACGACTGACTTTCTTTTGTTAATGATCGCTGTATCGTCTCCCTATAGCATTACAATCTGCATGATAGAAAAGCCTTTTGACATTTCTCAACATACCGTATCCCGTGTACACCACAATTCCTTTCAGAGAACTGGTCACTCGTCAACTCTTCGCCCATGGTCCTGGAGCCTTTATAGTGCGGAGCTCGGACAAAAGGAGGAAGTAAGTGGTTCATGTAGTAGTCGCTTCGTCTATTCAGCTTCGTCTATTCTTGATTTATATTAGCTACCGTAATCCTCGATTTCCTCTCAAGAGACAGTTCTATTCAGATGTCTCGCCCTTTCGATGAGAGTGTCTCCTGATGTGAATCCCAATGGACTCGTTCACTATCTCATCATAAGAGACGACAAAGGATACAGAATCAAGGTTGGATTGTGTTTCACGCCGTTCACTTTAAGTAAAGCCATGACAATTGAATGCTGGAATAGGGATTTTTTTGATTTTTTAACCAAAATCCATAATTGAAAATTAGTTTTAAAATAATTGTAAATGATTCGAAGAAAATGTGTAAAGCTAAACGTTCGTCTAATCTCCGCGGCACTTTACTACCGTTTTCGTAACGCCAATGGATCATGATGAAATACTGTAATGTTGTGTTTCACGACACTTTTTTAATCATTGAAGAAGAATCTCCGCTATTTGAGACGTGATTCGATTCGGAAAAATACAAGAACAGTGAAAACAAAAATACCGAATGTTCTGATTTGCAGGGCGCCACCCGTTCGTTTCCCTCCATTCAGTCCCTATGTACCCATTATTCTGTTCTCAAGGAACATCTACCGTGTCCTCTTGTATTCGTTCAATGGAAAGAGGATGATTGGACGAGTGTTGTCAAGAGGACAAAGGTAAAAAAGTTCACATTTTTGTTAAGAAACAATTCATTTAACATCATCATAAACGTGATTATTCTCATTTCACACATTTTAACAAGAACACCTCAGGTTGACTGTTTTTATACCAGAGAAAACATATACCATTATGTGTTGAATGATAGATGTGCATGGGAATTACATTATGAATATTTTCTGTACTTACTCTGGACCAGGGAGATACTACTACTGCAAAAGATCACTAAGTATTTTCAATATATGGTGAAACACAACCGAAACGCACACCAATAATGTTATATAAAATATTGCTTAAAACTGTCATAGTGTATTGGTTTCCAGACGTCATCCGTGCAATCCAGCGGCCACTACGATTCGTATATGGTACATTTTACATTCTATGATAGGTGTCGCAAATGGGAATAATGTGCAGGATAGTTGTCTGTTCACTCATCCCGACCGGTCTTCTATGATGAGCGAGATAGAATGAGTCGCCGACGCGTACAGACGAACGAGATGCACTTTATTCTCACTTGCCTATTTTATGACTTTATCTCCATTGCGATGCATAATATTTCAATTATATTTCAGTCGCGTTCCACTCGCTCAAAACCGATCATGGTCGATCTTTTCGTAGAGACCGACGAGAATAGAAATTCGATTCCGGTCATCAAGCACAGGCACTCGGTGCACTCGGTGAGTCTCTTTTGAGATTCGTCGGTTACCGTACACAACATCACATCTGATGAGGTGGTGCTAATCGATAATTGCCGCCTTTCTCACATCACCTACGCCATTTTAGGCTTACGGTAACCCTCGCCTGGACTATCGGCACTCGCGTCTCATCGATCCTGACCAGCTACCGTGATTTGGTCGATAGCAGACCGTTTTATGTAATTTTATACACGTCGTTGATGATTCGGTGCACACATCTGTGAGAAATAGTCAAGTCAATCGTATTCATTCTCAATCGTGAGCAAGAGGAATTGTCCGAGGAATGAATAGTTTTTGCGTAAAACGCGAATACCCAAAAGCCATCTCAACAGTACTGAATCCCATTTTCCGATTATCAAAACATTTGGAACATACGCTGAATTACGTCAGTTGGTCAAAGAAAAGATGAAATATATAGCACGCAAATCCGATTTGTTCAAAATATTCACGGTATAGGGGCTGGGTTGCACAATAATGCGATCCTCGGACGATTGCTCTTGTTTACTTGCCGACAATGTTACCATAACCGAAACTCTCGCTCCTTTACGTACCAATTGTGCCGCTTTACGACGAATGCTGTCATACCTACGCGCCGATATTTCATTTCAATTTCCAAGTATTCCCCAAATTGTTTTTACTTCTTCGTGCAACAAGAAAAGTATAGCAAGTAGGGTAGAAAATGCAAGCGAAAGTAAATTTTCTGTCATACTATTCCCTCGGAGCGGTTGTCTCTCTCATGTGATGGACGACCGCTCCGAAGGAATTAGACGATATGGAAATGTACTTTCGCATGGATTTAATACCCTAATTGCAAGCCAACTGATAGTATGCTTTGATTGTAGTAGTTGCGGAATATCAGAGTGGTTTCTGTCTCTCATTTATGAAGAAAATTTCGCCTATTTGTGAGGAATGCGCTTTTGAGTCCCGTCAGCCATTACTGTCCCCCCTGATAATGCATCGACTAGCTGAACAACAAGATTCGGGTATCTCTTTATAAATATTTCATTTTTGTACGATATGTGAATAATGTGAACTGTGTTTCTTTAACATTGCTTTTCGAATAAATAATGTAAGAAGTATATAAAATGTAAGCTGAGATCTACATATCATCGTTGTTATTCAGTAGCGCTTCAAGGACAAGCAATACAGCTATCTTGAATATATTTAAAATATCATCCATTTATCGCATTTGTGTTATCATGGAGCTGGAATCACTCGTATTTTAGCGAAAAATCGACGTACTGAGAAAATGCTGGTCTTTGGTACTGAGGAATTCTTCTTGCTGTTCGAGTCGGATCTTTCTTGAGCAATGTTCGATATTGGATGATACAGTCTCAGGGCGACGCCTACTTTCCCAAATCTGCTCTTGCCAAACTGAAAAGAATATCACAATGGGAAACGTTAATCGAGCCATCTTCCAAAATAGAATGATACAATTATTATCGGTTCGAAAACTGTCAATTCACTCTGTATAGAACATATTTTTGCACTAATAGCACCGCTGAGCAATCATTTCCAAATATCATATAGATTGGATTTCCGGGTGCTCATTGTCAAACGTTTTCTTGTACACTTACCTCTTTGTACGAAGACGTCCTCATGAAGGAGACAGCGGTTATTGGAAAAGAAAACGTAGAAAACATTATCTGAAAGGGGTTGGAATAGATCTTCTATAAAAAGAGCATTTTCAATTTTGTTGATTCTCATTTTGCTCGTCCAGAATGCAAGCGATAAATCAAATCAAATCACTGTTCAATTGATTGTCATATTCATCACTCTCATGAATGGATTTTTCCAAGGCCAGACCGGATAATGGCCAATTTTCTTTCTGAATCCTGATTTTTTCCCTGTGAATGTGCCCCTGCTACCGCGAAACCCCTTATAGGTTATAGGACAGGACTAAATGCGAAATAGAGGATTTGAGCAGCAAAAAGCATTATAATGTGTCGTTAAAATTGCCCCATTTCTCCATACAAAAGTATTACGAACTTTCGTTTCGCCCTAAATAATATTAATCAAGCTCACCACTGGTACGTTTCTCTGTATCAACATGGCCACATCAGACACGGACGGATGAAAAGTGAGGAAGAAGAAGAGGATGAAGATTGGAAAGATGAAGTAGATCGCTGACGTCAAGATCTGAGTTGCATTGTCTCGCATGTTTAGTTAGTTCCGGTTAGGCGCAGCTATTATATGTCTCATTCTATTAGTCTCGGAGGAGCGCTTATCGTGATAGACAACAGGAGCAATTTAGTTCGACTAATAAGCAATGCATACACTATAAGGTTCGTAGTTCATTGAAATCATTTGACTTCTCCACGAGCTTACTCTTTGGCAACGCAATCACTTGACAGTTAAATATATTACACTTCAGCCTGGGCACTTACCGGGACTATCATTGATACAGAATAAACAAATTTATCAAGGCTGACGCAGTCAAGTGTGCACTTATGTTTACAATAGTAGGGAACACATTATGGAATTTCTAATTTCCGCAATCTCATCAGAACGGTAGTCAATCGAAGCGAGAGACGACCGCTATGACCGGATTGAAGAATCTAGAAGTTCCATCCCTAACTTAGTCAGTAAGTACACAATTCAATTCAATTTTTTTTTCAATTCAATTCATTTATCATGTCAACGCGGGGCGTGATGATTGAGGGCTGTCTTCCAGTCTTCATCAGACATATTCCACCAGTGCGCTCCGAACATTCTCTTCAGATCATCCCTCCATCGCGAATGAGGTTGGCCTTGTCGTCTCCGAGATGCAAAGTTGTAGGGGATCCAGGTTGTTAATGCACGCCTCCATCCATTTTGCGTACTTTTTCCGCCCATTTGCATTTCCTTCGCGTTGCTTCACTATTCCAATCGCGTAGTCCGGTCGCATTCCTCATTCTCTGCT
>JACMIF010002953.1:0-16090 GCA_014805445.1 Diplogasteroides magnus
AAGTAGGCGCAGACTCATAGTCCATGATGACATAGGTGACCATACCTAAAACGAGTTCCTCGCTAGCAAACACCACCTAATGAACCAATGTGACAAGACTTATGCAACAACCTAATAGATCTCTTTAATTGTATATACTCGCTCAACATCTCGTATGCATTCAGAACATTTAAAAAAATAATTGTGTGATAAATCTATCATTTAAAGCTTTTTCATTTGCGTCATTGGTTTTACTAACCGATCGCTATATCTTCAATTTCACATATTTAAATTTGCCTAACACCCAATAATCAGATGAATATTCTGGAAGAACTTCCCCCAGAACTCGTCATTTATATTCTCAAGAGGGTCCACTATGTAGACATATGTTCACTTGGTCGGACTTGCAGTGCAATGAATTCATTCATAAACAAGAACAAAGATGTTCTTCCAAAGAGGATCATCACTCATTTGGACATTGGAAAGGTATCAATTCGCTTACTTCTTACAAAACGGATGTATTTTGGATGAATAATTCGATGAGGATTGGTATAAGTGCACGTTGTGAGGGAGAGGGTACGGTAATGGCAGATATGGGAGACTTCGGAATGCAATGTGAAGAAGCCATCTATTGGTCAAGTGTACAAAGGACTGAGAGTGAATCTATTCACATTAATCAACCATCTCTACCGGGAACAAATGTCAATTGTCTTCTCGAACTTTCCTTTATGGAAGTTGTTGGGAAGTTGATGAGGGACTCAATTGTCACAAGACTCAGGATATGCAAGGTATCAACATACCTTTTCTCTACAGTAATCACTGTTGCAGATGTCTCTTCATCCATCTTTTGTTCATAATCTCATGAATCTTCTTTCTCATCGCGTCACCGATTCCATTCAGTTGTTCAATTGTGATTTCAGAGAAGCAGAAAAGGAATCGTAAGAGTACTGTAATGATTTTTGATTGAAATAAATATATTTAGAGTGATGAAGTTGTACTTCGAGTGTGGGGCGAATCAGTTTCTGAGGATTGAAGAACCATCTGGAGGAGCCCTTCACATTCATGATGATGCATTCCTCACACGCTCAGCTCGAGTCTTTCACAAATTGTCTTTCGTCTGCGCTGTATGTTACTCATTACAATACCCTTCATCGTTACCCACTCACTCAAAATAGAGAGATACTGTACTAGTCATCAATACCGTACTCTCAGAGTCATCGTCAGCAGTCTCTTCAGTCTCTTTCCATAACTGATGATAACATTCACCTGCTCTCCAATGTCCGTGTATTAAATGTGAAGGATGTGGAAGTGACTATTCGTGGTCTGAGATCACTCATTCAGGTATGAAAAGGGAATGTTCCATTCTCATTGGAACTATTGTAGAACTGTCGATCGTTGGATGAGGCAGACATTCATATTGTTTCCAAGAATGTTTTCGGTGATGAGGAAGAATGTAATAGAGTGAGGGAGGAATTCATCCGATTCTATCCAAATGTTCACATTCAATTGTCTTACAATTGTGCTTCATTCACTCCGAAGCCTCACATAGATGATTCACATTTAAAAGAACCAAAAAGATAGCCAGAAGAAATTATAGGCAATCATAATCCACTCAGGCCATATGGTTTTGAGATGCAAAATAACAATAGTTGTGTTAGAGTATAACGTACTATAAAATAACATAGTCTTTTGGCAATGTAGTCTTTTTCGTATTGTACTGAAGTTGTCCGTTGAATGATTCCCAACTTTGCTCATAAATGACATTTGTAACCGTCTTTGTCATGTGCATCTCACGTTCAAAGTGAATTAGTCGGACAATTTTTGATAGGTTGAGGAGTGAGATGAGATGAGAGTAGTAGGATAGAGACTGAACAAGTGAAATAACTTAGTTGTCACATGGGAACACTTAAGGGTCTTCCAAATGACTTCTCCATTGCTGTTCCCTCTTATTTCATTATCCTTCACTCCATCGTCCAAAATGGAATGGGACCATCACTTTCACTCCAAAATAATCATCTGATGGTGCAATGCAAAAAGCAATTAGGTGTGATTTATGGGTGTATTGGGTGAGTGACCATAAGGACTGTCCCTCTCTTCTTTTCCCTCTCTCGATACTCATCATGACTGTCAATCTCCTTGCAGACAGACACAACATATTCATACCTCCCTTGTGTCCGGTCAAGCACTAATTGTCATATGCAGATGTGTCTCATCTCTCTTCTCTCCCAATGAGGGCGTGGCTTCTCTTCATTCAAAGGCCTCAACCCCCAGTCCCTCCCCCTTCTATTTCTTCCACTATCCCCATCCTACAATGACCATACAATGATTCTACTTTTATTCCTATTCCTTCTACCTTCAGTCTCCTCAACAGACTGTTGTACTCTTCCTTCTGAGTCCCTTCAATGGTTGTCATACTCTCATCCTCCCTGTTTCCATCCTGGACAACCTCTCCTCCAATTGCCCTCCTCCCCCTGTGTCACTCCTCTGATTGAATCCCCCTTGATCTCACTCCATCAAGATGTTGTATATGCAGAATCAAGACTGTGTCTATATGACAGACCACTTGTACTCTCATACAATACGAGTTGTGATGGAGGAACCAACTGGAGACAACGATGGCTTCGACTGGCCCATCCAAGGGAATCAACAAGAAGAGTGAAGAGATGGTTAAGAAGAAGGAATCCAACTGCGAGTATCATTCACTTTCAACAGGAGAGGTATACTCAACCATTGACATCCATTCACACATTCTTGTTCATTGTAGATATGTGAAGGAATTGGCAGAAGATGTAGAGACAGGAGAACATGTCCTGACAGTCAAGGCAACTCATGTTTCACAACAACCAATCTACTATTCAATGGTTGCACCTCAAGACTCACGATCAGCCAATATCTTCACTTTGGACACAGTGACTGGAGAGATTCGATTGGCAAAGTCGTTGGATAGAGAGACTCTGGACAAACATGTACTCAAGGTGGACAATGATGACTGGAGTCTGAAGAAGACTTGTCATTCAGGTGACAGCATATGAGAGACTCAATCCTTCTGTGTCTGCATCATCTACAGTAGTCATTGATGTATTAGATGTGCAGGTATTCATTCCATCCATTTCCTTCCCTTTATTGTCCTCTTCACAGGACAATTCTCCTGTATTCGAGCGTGATTCCTACTTCGCAGAGACAAGAGAGGATGCGCCTGTGAGTGTCCCTTTCCCTTCTTCTGTCACCTTCGTGTCCCTCACATCAAACATTCTTGTCTCGTATGAAAAATGACCATTGCCCTCGGGGCAGCCATTACCTGCACACGCGATTCCCTTTGGGAGTCATTCCCTTTATGACTCCCATTCACTCTCAACTGTAGTGCGGGGAGTGATACGAGAGACCCATTCATTAGACTTCCAAGGCATGTTTGCCCCTTTTGGACAGATGACAGGTGAGGGACATGGCAATTAGACAAGGGAAGGTGAACACAGACAGAAAGGATTAACGAGAAAGGAAAAGGGATTGAAATGTTGACTATTCAGGTGGGAACAACTGTCTTGTCTGTATTCGCACGAGACTTGGATTCTGGATTGAATGGAGAGATTGAATATCTATTGGATGAAGAAGGAGAAGGAGTTCATCTACTCAAAGTACATCCTAAATTGGGAGTAGTACAGACTGCAGCCCCTCTGGATAGAGAGACTCTTCCTGTTATGAGATTGTCTGTTATTGCACGAGACAAAGGAGATCCCCCTCGACAATCAACTGCACTCATTCAACTCACTCTCATTGATGTCAATGACAATTCTCCCATCTTTGACCAGGTAAGAGTCTCTTCCTTCATTAGAGGAAGGCCATCTGGTCTCATAAGACATTCTCCGCCAGGTAGTCTATGCATCTTTTGAATGTCAGACCACCTGGCATCCCCCCTTTTGGTGGAATGAGAAATGAGGTCGTAAGACAACTGCGCCATGGACATAAATGTGGTGAAATGAACACTTTTTCACCATTATGGCGCAGTTATCCCATATGCAGACGATTCATTCAGGAAGTGTACAACGTGTCTGTACTGGAGAATACAACTCTTCCTGCTGTGATTGCTGTTGTATCAGCCAAGGATGCAGATATTGGAGTGAATGGAGAAGTACACTATTCATTGGCATCATCCACTAGTCTACCTGTTACTGTCGACTATTCCACTGGAGAAGTGAGTAGATGTAGAATAGACAAGGGATGTACTCATTCTCTTCCAGGTCTCCCTCCGTTCTGCCCTTCCCCTCTCAGACACTCCCTTTTCCCTTCTCGTTCGGGCCAAAGATGGGTCTCAGCCTGCAAAGAGTACCACTGTTCCTCTCTACATTCATGTCATTGACATCAACGATAATGTGCCCCCTTTCATTCTCTTATGACTATAACATTCCCCCTTAGGCACCAGTGTTCGTGGCTGCTCAACGACAACTTTTCATTGAAGAAGGAGTGGCATTGGGGGAAAAGATTGGAAGAGTATTGGCAATTGACCAAGATGTGGGAGACAATGCAAAGATAAAGTGAGAATTGAGATGATGAGAAGATGAGAATGAGACTATTCCAGGTATACTTTGAATGGAACGGAAGACATTGAAATAGATGGAGAGACTGGAATCATTCGAACGACAACAAACATTGATAGAGAGAGAACTGCCAGATATGATGTTATTGTGAGTCAATGACCATTTCAATAGACAACACTCAATCCTTTGAAGGTGACAGCGACTGATGGAGGAGATCCCCCACTTTCCAATTCAACTCAAATGACAATCATTGTCAAAGATGTTAATGACAATACTCCGGTATTCGAGAAGGTATCATCTATTACAATCTTGAACGTTACAATTCCTACTGTTGTAGGATCACATCAAAGTCTCTCTGTCAGAAGATTCTCCCCTTGGATCAAAGGTTGCTCTTCTCAAGGCAACGGATGCTGATGAAGACTCCAAACTGATCTATCGAATAGAAAAGACAACAGCAGACGTCTTTTCACTCATCGATCTAGGCTCAGAGGTGAAAAAATGGCCAGATTGTTCATTGTTCTCAAGTAGCCACTCATAGGGAGGTCTACTCAGTCTGGCAAGTCCCCTTAGACTGGCAGGAAAGGATGAGATACGAGTACATGTGGCAGCTATTGATGAAGGAGGACTGAAGGGAACGACAGTCGTCGAGGTGAGAAGGGGATACTGTAAGGGGGGAATGGAGGATACTGTAACGATGGGGGGATACTGTAAGGGGGGAATGGGGGATACTGTAACGATGGGGGATACTGTAGTGACTCCTCCCTCTCAGATTGTCATCAACGATGTCAACTCTGCCCCTGTATTCATCGCCCAGCCCTTCTCTGTACACATTCCAGAGGATTCACCTATTGGTGCATCTGTATTGGCTATGAAGGTAAAGTCATCATGAAAGAACAAACAAATGAAGGAACTGCACAGGCCGAAGACTCTGACAGAGGGGACAATGCAATTGTGAAGTATTCATTGTGTGAGGATTGTGCAAGGGAATTCGAGATCAATGAGACAACTGGACTTATTACGGTGAACAGTGAAAGAGGGGAATGAAGGGGAAAGAAGACTTTGAGGTTGCAATGGAATTGGATCGAGAGACTCGCAATTCATACATGATAACAGTGACAGCATCTGACTCTGCCGATCATCCACTCTCAACATCAACGACATTAGAGATCATTCTGGATGATGGTAAGACTATCTCGGTCTCAGTCAAAGAGATCCTGATTAGCCTCTCCTTCTTCCTATTTCCCTCCCTTCATTGTCCCCCAGCCACAGACTCATTTCCGTAAATAAGTAAGGCAGCTGGCAGTGGTTGTCCACACAGAGAAAGGGACACCTAAGAGACACCCGGAGACCCCTTCTAATCTCTAACGAAGACATTGAAATGACCACAAACACATGCAAATTGGCATTCCTTTCAGTCAACGACAATGCTCCTCGATTCACTTCACAAAACTACAGTGCAGCAATATCAGAGGACATTGCAATTGGGACGAGTTTCCTACAAGTGAGAATAACTGAATAGAAAGGGGACAATGAGTGATTGAAGGTATCGGCGAGTGATTCTGATGAAGGAGAGAATTCCCTCATTGACTACTATCTCAATGAGAGTTCTTCCATTGTACAACTCGATCTTTTTCGATTGGATCGAACCTCGGGAACACTCAGAGTCAATGCTAAAATCGACAGAGAGACAATGGAACAGTGAGTGAAGGGATGATTGCATGGCAACTTCCGGTCAATGGGATATGACACCCCCTTTCCCTTCCCCCGGTGGTCTCCCTCTCTCATCCCCTTGTCACTCTTCCCATGTCACTACTCTTCCCGTTCCATCCATCCAAATTACCGGAGTCTTCCTCTTTTAGTCCTTCTTCCATTTATAGAGAGGGGGTGGTCATCTGAAGGGGAAGGAAAGCGATCGTGTGTTGTGATCTCAGATCGCATTACCCCCAATTGGTCGACGGCTGCATGCAATCTTGGGATTAGACTGAGAGAAGAGAAGGGGAATAAGGGAACACGAACACATTACAGTATCCATCTTCCAATCTATGCAAGAGACAGAGGAAAACCTTCCCTTTCATCTTCGTCGTTGATCTCAATCAAACTTTCTGATGTCAACGACAATGCACCGAAATTCGAGCAGGTGAAGGATTGAGGGAGTGTGTGTAGACAAGTGAATGTACTACAGAGTCACTACGAGTTGAGTCTGGCTGAGAATTCACCTGCTGGGACAATCGTGGGAACAATAACAGCTACAGATGCTGATGATGGTGACAATGCAAAGATTGAGGTATACAGACACAAGGGAATCAACATCCTCAATCTCTTTCAGTTTCGAATCTTCGGGGGTTCCGATGCTCGTTTCTTCGATATCGTAGTGGATGAGGATGAACCAAATGCAGTGAAGATTCTATCGAGAATTCCATTCGACTATGAGGCCAAGACGAACACTTTTCATGTTGAGATACAGGCATTGAGGTTGGAAGAACCTCTCTTTAACTCTATTTCATTGTTTCCATTCAGTGGTCAACTCTCTTCCACTGCCGTTGTCAGAATTCGTCTCTCTGATGTCAACGACAATCGTCCTCAATTGAAGGACTTCGTCGTGTACGTCGTCTCCCATGAAGAAAGACCAGCCAATGGAGACATTGGATCAATACCTGCATTGTGAGTACTGTAGGATAGAACTGTTGATGAATGAAGAGATTGAGTGATGCTGATCAGTCTGCATCATTGGAGTATTCACTGTCAGAGAATGAATTGATGGGAGTGGATACAACCAATGGAAGACTATCACTCAAGAGGGAATGGAGGGGAAATGTGGACACGAGACTGAAGGCATGTGTATCAGGTGAGGGGAGAATGAATATTCACACTTCATTCAACACTTTCAGATGGACCAAACACTGTGTGTTCACAATGTAGACTTATCTTTGTATTTGTAAGAAGTGTTTGGATGGACGATGCTTTGAGTGTCAGATTGGATGGAATCAATGAAGATTCATTCTGGGATCCCAATGTATTCGGACGATTCAGGTTGTATCCTTCCCCTTCTTCACTCATTCTCCTCCTTTAGACAGTCCCTTTCTACTCTTTCTGATTGGCATGAATCCGATGTCTTTCCCCTTTCTGTTCATTCTTCTCAATCAAAATCTCTCGATGTTTCATTCATCGTTCGTAATCGACAGAGGATAGTCAAGTAAGTCTCTTTCATCTACACGCAACACCTCTTCATTCCCTCTTCTGATTGCCCCTTCACTGGCCCTTCAAACACTTCTTCCGCCTCCCTTTGAATCTCTTCTAGTGTTTTGGCAGCCAAGCAACACATTTGGGGGGATGTTATAATGAGTGTCCAGCTGTCATGGCGGGATGTCCAAGGGAGGAACATAATTCGATCACCCAGATTACGATCCATCTCTCTATTCACACTTTCTCATTATGCGGGTCTGTGTAGACAAACATAGACTGGTCAGTGAATGGACTGAGAAGGGCCTTCCCTTCCTTTTCCCTTGGGACACTTTTTTCAACTGTCAGCTAATTAGAGTGCAGACAAGGGGATTTGCATTGGGTGAAGGGGAGACACTTGAGGGATGAGAAGGACAATAAGGATGATTAAAGGATACATTCAGATGGTGGAAGGTACGAGATCTATTGGAATCAGAACGATCGAGAGTCGAAAGACTCGCTATGGTGGGAATATCATGGACTGATGAGGAGGCATGCAGGTATTGTATCCAACCAATCAATCAAGGGAGAGGACTCTCATTACAGAAAGGAGCCCTGTCCATACTATCAACAATGTCGGAACACATTGAAGTTCGTGGAAGAAGCCCATGTGAGTGTTGTACATTGTACCAGTTGACCCCATTCTCTCCTTTCAGAAACACGAAACGGACAACTTCATCTCCCATTCCCTTCAGACTCTCAAGTCTTTCACCTGTCAATGCCCTCAAGGATTCACTAGTTAGTACTCTTCCATTTGTACACTTTACTCCCATGTCATTCTCACGTTTCGCAAGAGAGTCCCTCACCATTACTCATTTGCATTCTCAAATGGAAGGAACTCCTCCTGGCAGGATCTGTCACTAAGCACCCAACGATCCAATTTCACTGAGAGAGAAAGAGAGACGCTTAATTATACTTGCCCTCCCCTATCCATTTATGGAGGCACGAATGATGAAAGAGAAGAGGATGACACAATGAATGAATGAACTGTTACAGCCACTACGAACTCTTCTGGTCAATGTGATGCACGACTCGATCTGTGTTTCAACAGTCCATGCAGTAACAATGCAAGTTGTATTGGACTGGAGAATGGAGTGAGATGCGAATGTCGTCCTGGATGGAGAGGTACGGAAAGGGGTCAAAGACAAGTGGACCATAGGCATTTACGCCGTAATGGTGTAATAGACCCTTGCAATAGACCCACAATGGCGCAAATGTCCACCCCGCTTCCTGGCTGTCCCTCTCATGGCTATTCACTTGCACTAGTGTCATAATGTGCATTACTCATGCAGTCCACTCTCTCCTTTCATCTTCACTCATACACACATTTCACAACCATGACTTGAATAGATAATGAGATTACACGCAATACGAGTATCCATATCGGGAGGGGACTTCCACTGTCAATTCATTCCATCCACTATAGTCAGAAGGGGTGTTAATTGTCTGTTCTCTCTCAATTCACACACTATTTCCACCACTCTGACTCATAATTGTGGCAGCCGCGCGAAGAGTTAATTACTCTTTCTAATGAGAATCGTTTGAGAAGGGCGGCTCCTGCCAAGGAAGGGCAATGAGGGTGGGAAGGAAAGGGAGGTGAAGGGGGGATTGAGAGATTGTCTGGTTGGATAGTCAATCAAAGGGGAAATCACAGCGGGAAGCGGGATGATGAAAAGCCAATAGGGACAGATGAGGATGATACGATGACATAATACTCAAGAGGAGGGATTATTCAGGGAAATACTGCGAGATTCCTGAAAGGACACTGTCATGTCTACCGGGATACTGTAGAAGTGCATCGAAATGTATGCTGAGGGAAGGAAGAATGCACTGTGTGGAATGTCCATTCGATGTAGAAGACAGTGACAATCGGTAGAGAAAAGAGACTCAATAGACAATCAGGCAATGAAATCAGATGTACTCTTCGTTCTGTTTCATTTGATGGCAAGGGAATAGTGAGAGTTGAGGAACAATTGGGAAGAGTTCAATGGAATCTACAATTGAGGTTCCATTCCATCTTCCATTTAACCATTATCCAATCACTTCAGAATAGCCACAATTGCACACGATGGAGTCCTTGTATTCGCAGGAGATCGTTCATCCGATTTCTTTGAACTTTCCATCGAAGGAAGACTTCTGAGGGCAGAATACTCAGTTGGAGGGGAACGATCAAAGGTTGTCAAGATGAAAGATGACAAGAGAAATCGAGTCAACGATGGAGAATGGCATACAATCACTGTGGAATACTACCAGAGGGTGAGAGTGTCAATGTTGAATGAATGACACGAGCGACATGGATATTTACGTAGTAACGGTGACACTTGAGCCATGATAATGCTGAGAATGATCGCGCAGAATCTGTCTATTTAATCGTTGTGGTACAAAAGTCCATGAGGCCCTTGTATTTCACCCGTGTCAGTTCATTCAGTCATTCATCTCTTTCCTTTGAGCATCTTCGTCTGTCTCTCGATTCATGTGATGGAGTACTATCAGGAAAGGAGAATTCCCTGTCTTGTTCATCAGAAGGAATAATTGACTTGCCCTCCAAGTAAGACTTTTCTTTTCTTTTCTTTTCTTCTCTCAAAGAGCATCATAAACAATGTCCGAGAGGGTCGATCTCTCACTGGAAACACTCCAATTGGCCACTACTCAACGAGGAAATGGGCTCATTTTCGGGCGGAAGCCACGGCCAATTCATCTTTCCCACACGACCCACACAAGACAATATGTGAAAGAGAAACAAGGGGGATCTTACATGGAGGATGACGAGAAATGAGATGAACGTTGTTCTCCCTTCAGATGTTTCGATGCTTCCCTTCCGTGTTTCCGATTCCTCGACGTTGTTTCTGGTCTTTTCATCGGTGGAAGACCAACAAAGGGAAGGGAAATCGAAAGATCGTTCAATGGATGTGTATCTAATCTAACATTGGATGGAACCCTTGTCGACTTTTCGAATGGAGATGAGACTGAGAGGTGAAGGAGGAGGAGAAGTGACTGAATGATGAAAGAGGGAATTGTAGAATTGGAATTGTCCACGATGGATGTCCTTCAAGGAGAAATGGATGTGATGAAAGGACATGTGAGGGAAGATGCAAACAGAAATGGAAGGGAGGACAATGTGTGGGATGTCATGGAAAGGGATGTCATGGTGATTGTCAACTAGTGACAGAATGACAATCAGACAATGTTTCAGGTGAACATCACAGGGCTCTTTCCCTCTTTGATGAAGAGTCATTTGTTGCGTGGAAACCAGATGATTCCACTCCTTCTCCATTCGATATTTCCTTCTCATTCCGTACAATAAGGAACTTTGGTCAACTTCTTGTAGTGGAAATGGACACTCGATCTCTCTTCCTTGTCATTCATGTGAGTGACAATCATTCATTCTCATCACAATGAACACTCTTTACAGGTGGAAGATGGACTGATTCGTGCCTCTTTCGGTACAAACTCCACCACTCTTCAATCTCCTGAATTGAATTCAGTCCATTGGACGAAGATCTCCATTGAATTCAGAGAGGAAAACATTGTCATCGCTGTAGACGACCTGTACACTACAGTAAGAAGACATTTCTCTAAGTATCGATTGATTCCCATTGTAGATGATGTCACTTCCACATGAAGTTCGACTGTCTGTCATCTATTCTGGACTGGCTCCTTCCACTAATCATCCATCACAATTCGAAGGATGCATAAGAGGAATGATTGTCAATGGAGAAGAATTGGATCCATTCCAACAGGGAAAAGTAAGAGACTACAATCATAGACAGTAAACATCTCAATCCATTCAGATTCGTCATGGTTGTTCATCACACAATCGATGTTCAATCGATGGTGTCTGTCCTCCGAATTCTCGTTGTGTGAGGGAAGGAGATAAACATCGATGTGAATGTCATCCTGGATTCTTCGGTGATTCGTGTCGTCCTTCTTGTTCGTTAAATGGAATCTGTGGACTGAAAGGACTCTGTCAACCATCCAATAACACACGAGGATACGACTGCGAATGTCCTCAAGGTATGAATGAACTATATCTATCCTTCTGATTGACGTGTCCATTCAGACAGAGGAGGTCTCAATTGTGAATGGAATCGTCCCCTGAGGATGTGTCCACGTGGATGGTATGGAGGATTCCCTCATTGCAAGGAATGTGATTGTGATCAAAGGAAGGGATTCATACAACAATGTCACCAATCTACAGGCAAATGCATGTGTCCGGTATGTCCCTCCACCGATTTTCTCATTCTGTTCATTCTGTTCAGAAAGACCATTTCCTATCGAATGGGCGATGTATTGTGTGTGGTTGTGGACAATCATCATCCTCTACTTCATGTTCATCCAATGGACAATGTCAATGTACAGGAGAATCGAGAGGGCTCAAGTTAGTCCTCATCCATCATCTCATTCACTCAGAATACTTTGTAGATGTGATCGATGTCTTTCTCCCTTTTCCCTTTTGGATGTGTCAAAGTCCAAGTGTTCATCCCTCAAAGGATCTTGTCCTGCACAGATTGAGGATGGAATTGCATGGCCAACCACCAGGAAGAACATCGATGCACGGTAAGGACCATTCTGGAAGTATCTCTACAATCCTATTCAGTGTCGCTTGTCCTTCTCCTCAAACTGGAGTTGCTACACGAAGATGTGGCAGTGATTCACTGTGGAAGGAGATTCAACGATTCAACTGCACTATTCCAACATTCAACGATCTTCTCAGCAAGGTGATTAATGGGAGGAGAAGAGACTGGAATAGACTGATTGAGGTATCCTCTGCTTCATCGAGTGAAATGATCAGTCACTTGAACAATGTGACAGTGGACGAATATCTGTTGGAGGGAAGGTCAGTCTACAGGGTACTGTAGCACATTGAACGCTCATGTTCAGGAATCTGTTGATTGCTCATGAAGCATTGATGAAGTTGATCGATCACACGAAGGATTCAGTTCTGAAGGAGACAGCAGGAGACAATGACCAATTGGAAAGGTTGAGGAATGAATGAACGATCAGTCCAATAGTTCCTTTGTAGTCTCATTCATTCTGCCTCTGCGATCATCTCTCGTTCACCTCCAATTCATTTTCTATTCGATCTCAGAAGAATTCTCAACTTTGGAAAGTCTCTTGTGAATCTCAGCACTAAAATGGACTTTCTTCCTCCAATGCAGATTTGTTCGAACAATTTACGTAAGTACAATTGGTTTCAGAACGACTTTCACTGTAGAAGTTTCAGTTTTCTCGTTGAACGATGTTTCTGCATCTGATGTTCTTCCGAAGTTCGACACTTTCCTGGATCTTCGTCCGGATGAATTCCCCGATGTTCGATTGATGATTGGACAGACAGAAAGAACGAGAACATTCTACTTCGTTCGTTTCCTCCTTGTGATCTCTCCATGTGATCATTCCCCCTTCAGATGACTCCTCCACTAAATTGTCCTCAATGTCATTCTGCAATTGTTGGAGTTTCCTCATCTTCTTCTTCTATTCGTGTTGCTTTTCCAATGAACAATGATGGAGGATGGACATATCCAGAATGTGTCTCACTCAGTCCAGGTATCCTATCTCATTCACTCATCCTACAATCAGTCTTCTTAAGGGAAGGAAGGATGGACTCCAATGGGATCCTCTCTCATCTCACTCAATTCCTCTCATGCCCTGTGTCAATTCTCGAAGGGCGAAGGTCTCTTCACAGTTATCAGCAGTCAACAACACAATTCATTCGTTAGTTCCCCTTCATATCCTCATATGAGACTGTTCTTCTCCTTCAGCTTCGTCTTTCTCATTCCACTCCATTGTCTTCCCTTACCATGTGTGGAGTGTCCGTTGCCTTCATCGTCCTCTCCATTTTCATTACAATCTGTAGATCATCCATTCCAACTCGACTCATCAGGTGCCCTCACTCCTCTTCCCCTCTACTTCGTTCCCTTCAGAATCGGCTTCTCATTGTCTCTTATTCTGGAGTCCATCGTCATCTTCAGTCTCCACAAAGTAGCAGTCAACGATGTCTTCTGTCCAGTCCGCAATGCTCTTCTCTCCTTCTCAACCTTTTCTCCATTCGCTTGGCTCTTTCTCTATTCCCTTCACATTTATCTTCTCCTTGCCCATGGAAGGAATGATTCCAAGTGAGTCCCTTTATCCATTCCCCATTCAAAATATTCCCTTTCAGTCCCTTCATGTGTCTTCTCATTGGAGTTGTCTTCCCTTCCATCTTTTCCTCAATCTCCTTCTTCCTCACTTCCTCCTGTACACTCTCCTGGTCTGGATGGCTCCTCTGGTTCCTCATCATTCCCATTTCACTCTTCCTTCTGGTGAGAATCGGCTTATTCCTTCCTGATTCGATTCATTTTCAGTTCACTTTCTGTTCTTCGTGTACTTCTCTTCTCCTTTCTGGAGACAAGCAATATCAACTCTTCGTTGTTGGACATCGACTGAGGAGAGCACTCTTACAACATGCTATTCTGGTATCAATCTCCCCCTCATCCCCCTTCATACTGTACTCTTGTAGTATGTAATGACATTGGGATACACGATAGTAGGAGTGTTCCTCTCTTCTTCCCTCAATCCATATGGGGACATCATCTCAAATTGTCTTCTACTTCTTCTCTCTATTGCAACTCTTCTATGGTCGTACACTTTGAGTGGCAACAAGGTAAGTCCTTATCCTCCCTTAGGGCAAAGGACAACTGAGCCATAGATGCTTGCGCCATAACGATGAAATGGGCACTTGCACCATCATTCTCGTCGTTCTCTTTATTTAACCGCTATGGCGCTAATGCCCATGCCGATCCTGTCCTTCACCCTCCCCTTGATTTCTTCCAGAATGACTCTTCCTCTCCTATCTATGGTGCGAAGTCAACATTGTGGATGGGAGAAGATAAGAGAAATGAAGTAGAAGGACAATGTGCATCTCCATTGATGGGTGAAGATGAAAGAGGATGGATGCCTGATGTTATTCCTGCTACATCTTCTTCATCTGATCGATCACATCCTTCCATTCTGTCTCCTGCCACTAAAATACTCAATGATGTGGGGGCTCCTCCAGTATACGGTAATTGTTGATATTGGAATGAGTGAAGAGATTCAATTGCAGCCTCTCAAACATTGGCCCGATTGACGACTGCTGAGGATAGTTTGGATGATGCTTACTACACTTACACTAGAAAATACCATGCATCCACCTTTTCCAGAAGATAGATACTGTCGCTTTCTTTGTATGTACACTGAGCTTTTTTGCCATATACTGTATACTTGTCACTAGATTAAATTATTCAGATTTCTAGGATGATTTTCCATGATTCGTTAATTCCTTTGTTGTTGAAAATGATCTCCTTTCATATGGGTTCTAATTGCTCTGTCTGTACGCACTTGCTTTCACTGCTTCTGCCGATCTCATTTCATATCTATCTTCATTATGATAAATTTATTTTTGTTATGGACAGCTTTATCGTTAGGATTTAACGTTCATTAAATGAATTGATAAATTGCATCAACAATCAACAATCTCAATAAGTCACTCTCTGTAATTCATTTCAAAAGCAAAGTCTAAACAATCTAACTGGAATAGTAGATCAACAAATGAAAGAAGTTTCCCGTATCGGGATGTCAACCTCTTGGAGGTTCGTTCAGTGGAATTTGCACACCTTGGGGAATGTGCATCCTTGTTGTTGGATGATTTCAGAGGCTGCGTAGTTGCCCGCCTTGACACATTGTTCAACAGGCTTGCCTTGGATGAGCTGAGAGAGGAATCCTGAAAGGGATGATAATCAGACAGTGTGCGGGTATTTCATGGCCCTGGCCCGAGGTGGGTAATTCACGACCTTGGCCCTGTGTGGCAGCCCCTCCAAAACTGTGTAGCAGTCACACCAGTACGGGCTACCACGCAGTTTTTGTGGGGCTGCCAAGCAGGGTCAGGGTCCTACACCCAATCAGACATGATAGGAGCGACTATATTATATACCTCCCACAAATGCGTCTCCTGCTCCATTTGTGCATACGATCCTCTCCTTGGGTAGTCTCTGTACAGGAATCTCCTTCACTTTCTCCTCTCCGCTGGTAGCGACCTAAAAACATATCAATAGTCTTCCTTTCAACATCCTGAAACCTAACTAACACCATTTTAAGGCAGCAATATAACATACCAGAATAGGATGGGGTCCGTGTGTGAATATGACCACTCTCGGTCTCTGCTTGTTTGCCTTATCCAATTTGGTAACAACCTTAGCGATCTCCTTGAGGTCTGTCGTGTCCAGTTTAGCTGCCTGTACATACTTTTCCCTCTCTTCATTCAATTCTCTTTACCTTGGCATAAGCTGCTGCCTCATCTTCATTTCCGAATAGGAAATCAGCATAGTAGATGGCCTTGGAGAGAG
>JACMIF010002954.1:0-16089 GCA_014805445.1 Diplogasteroides magnus
CAGACTATGCAAAATGAACAAGAGACCGACTTACGACGCGTGCTGCAAGTGCTGCAAAGGTCGTGCGGCAAAATATGCGATAAGATTTCATTCGTCTTGAAATTACCTAGCGGATGAAACAAACCCTAGGTCGATTGACTCATTTTAAGCCGAATAAAAACAAAGCCAAGTGACAAGAAATCGTTGTTAAAGTATCGATTGATTTTTGAACCATGCATGTAGCTTTTTGGAGAAGCAATAGATTGCGGACTTACTTCGGTTCTTACATACACTTACGGTGCCCTATCTACAGAAACAATTTGAAGAAATCTAATCCATTTTGAAAAAAATCAATCAATAATCGATTATAGATTGATTTCTACAGTTTATCGATTGATTTTTCGGACTCTTTGTATTTATATAGTATTTCGGAGAAGCAACGGATCGAGATAGGACTTTCGTCCACATCAATCACTCACTGGCATCTACATATAGAAAAAAATTTGGCCAAATCGGAGACAAAAATTCCTGACCGTGACGGAGGCGGTAACGGTAACGGTAACGGAACGGACAGTATCGCAAATGGGAAATTATTGACAGCCGTTCATCACTAGCAGTCTAACTTCTCTATATTGCGATGGTCGCAATGTAGAGAAGAACGCTAAGGAATGAAGTTAGACGGATAGAAATGAACGGCTGTCAATATCTGTCCGTTTGCGGCACCCTAATGTTTACAGCTCGATGAAGGACAGAGTGGAACTCCGACTGCCAAATCAGTGAAAAGAGGATCTCGGAAGATTGTGGATAATGAGAAGAGGTCGGAGAAGGAAGGAGAATCGGTAGTGAGGAAGGAAAAGGGAAAGGTATACTATTGACAGTGTTGTGATACGCAAAGATTCAATTGTCATAGAGAGCGGAACAGACTCCCACTGTTCGAAGAGAAAAAAGAAAGAGAACTCATACATCTTCTTCAGTCAATGTAATTATTTCTGCATCGTTTGTTATTCAACCGTTTGTTTTTGGGAACTGTTGTGATCAATTGAATGTTTACAGCTCGATGAGGAACAGAGTTCAACTCCACCTGTGAATTCACTGAAGAGAAGGGCTCAGAAAGTCGTGTCATATGAAGAAAATAATGAAGAAGAGGAAGAAGATTCGACGGATGAAGGTGATATCTTCATGCACTCAGAGTATTTACATAATAACATCAGATTTCACCGACAGCAGTTCAGTCAAACAGACGAAATGGGCCCGTAATGTGAATAATCGAATGTAAAATGGTTAGTTATATTTACTTACTCTTGTGAATAATTTGGATTACTTCAACACTTTCGACTGTCCATACTGCGAAGAAACTTTCAGTGTTTGCACACTATACGATCACGTAAAAAAGTGAGTTTTTTTTACCACTACTATGAGAAATCGGAGGTCATATTTTTGAAAAATTAGCACCTTAGTAAGTATGGAATAAACATGAAACCATGTCAGTTAGAAGGAGCATAAAATTCTACCCTAATTTTAAGAGAAGTATTATAGCAAAAAAATCGGGACCTAACTTGCTAAATAGATTGATATTCTATTTCAGCGAAAAAAATAGACGAACATGGTATTTTAGGAATTTCTCACCTTCATGCAGTCTAGTAAAATCTGTCCTCACTGTAAATTTACCGTTTTACCGGTTCTGTTATTTGCGGCTCGATTGATCATTCAGTTCAACGTGCAGAAAATTTCAAACATTGCTTCCTCGCTAGAATTTTCAATTTCCTTGGTGATAGGAGTGGAAAGGAGATTCCCTTAAAATATCTGAAATGTTGCTTATTGTATGATTTTCAATAACAAAAGTTATGTTACTGCCCAGAGTATGCAAACTTACAATGCACTCAAGAGTTTTCACAGTGCTTCGCGAGGGGAAGTGAGAAGGCGAGAGAGCAGAGAGCGAGAGCGCATAGAGCGTTGACGCGTGTTTTTACAATATTGTAAATATTTTTTCATCAAGGACAAAAACGAAGAAAAACTGTGATAATTAAATAGATGGTATCCTAGTGCATCATAAACTATCAGCAATAGCCGGTTACAGCAGTAACGGATAGGCTGAAAACCATTCTACGAAATGCAACGAGGTGACAGTGTGTGGGAACAAACATTTCCGCTGTCGAATTTCGGCGAATTGCAGAACAATTTCAATGAGCATCAGATTGATAGACAGAGAAGTCTCTGGGGAACACGCCAATATTAGACGCCAGAATTTTTCCACAATGATACGGAATTTTTCGCGTTTGCTAAGATTAATGACAGATTTCGGATGCGAGCGATCGAAATTAGTGCATCGCAAACGATCAGCAATAACCGGCTATAGCATTAACTGAAAGGCTGAAAACGATCCTACGAAACAAAACGGCATAAAAGCGCACGAACAAAGCTTTCAGCCGTCGACTAACCTTAGTGGGCTAACCTTAGTAGGCTGTATTTTTTTCGAATTTTCTTCCAATTTTCCATGTTTAAAAAAATATATTTTATGTGTTCATGAAAAAAATACAAAAAATATATTTTAAAAACATGGAAAATTGGAAGAAAATACGAAAAAATACAGCCTACTAAGGTTAGTAGACTAATGTTTGTCGACGGCTAAAGTTCTTGCATAGGGCCACAGGTTTCATTTTTATTCCGTACTTACTAATGTGCCAATTTTTCAAAAATATGACCTCCGAAGTCTTAAAGTGGTGGTCAAAATCTCATATGCCTTAAAATTGGCAACAAATGTGGCTCTTTGTCCCCAGAACATAAAACCGCTTTGAAATTTGAATCGCAACAATCGTGTTTTCATTTTCGTGCCAAATGAAGTTCATTTTTCGGATTCAACGGCAAAAAATACCCCTAGTACATAATTTTTAGAGATCTGAACTTTTTCTTATGGCCGGCAATGCTCGACTTTCTAAACTTGTTTGTCTTAATGCAAAAAATGCATATATTTATTTTTTTTGCGAAGAGCTAATTTCAAAACACGTTCTCTGTAAGACCGGAGGTGGGGGTGGCACAGACCTTCAAAAAAATTTCCGGGTCTGAAACTTTCAGGGTATCATCCCCAGGGTTGGGATACACTTCAGCCGCAATTTCATAATTTTTGGTGAAAAATTAAAGATCAAAGATCAAAATTTTAAACGTTAGATTTAACCCATATGTCGTATAATAATTTGATTGAGCGTCAAAAGTTATGTCTAAAACCAAGTTTTCGTCCTGATTGGACAACCTATATGGCCAGGACGTCGACAAAACTGAGTTGAAGCGTGCTTCTCCTCAAATATCTCGAGTAAATAAAAAAAGCCCTCGCCATTTTTTGATATGTTACGCCCCTGGACCCAATATACATCCCTGATAAGTTAAAACAGCATTTTTCGTAGGCCATCATAAAAATATTTACGAAAAAGTTTGGAGTCGAGACCCCCTCAAAGGGCGCTGGTTCGAATCCTGCCGAAAACAAACGTCTTTTGCACAATTTTTCGTCATTTTTTGGCCTTGTCGACAATCGGAAACCAAATTTCGGCTATGTCTGAGAAAATGTGATGACCGATGACACCATGTTTTCTCGACGGGAATCGATAGGGACGGTTAAAATAAGCAACTTTTCTTGCTGACACTTTTCCTGAATGTTTCGAAAAAATTGTGCAAAAGACGTTTGTTTTCGGCAGGATCGAACCAGCGCCCTTTGAGGGGGTCTCGACTCCAAACTTTTTCGTAAATATATTTATGATGGCCTACGAAAAATGCTGTTTTAACTTATCAAGGTTGTATATTGGGTCCAGGGGCGTAACATATCAAAAAATGGCGAGGCCTTTTTCCCATTTACTCGAGATATTTGAGGAGAAGCACGCTTCAACTCGGTTTTTTCGATGTCCTGGTCATATAGGTTGTCCAATCAGGACGAAAACTTGGTTTTATACATAGTTTTTGACGCTCTTTCTTTTAGCTATGCCACATATGGGTTAAATATAACGTTTAAAAAGTTGATCTTTGATCTTTGACCAAAAATTATGAAATCGCGGATGAAGTGTATCCCACCCCTGGGGATGTTACCCTGAAAGTTTCAGGCCTGTGAAAATTTTTTGAAGGTGTGTACCACCCCCTAACCAACCTCCTCCGTTCTTACAGAGAACTCGTTTTAAGAATACACGACAAAGAACGTGAGAAGTTGTTTGGTTGTCGTAATTGTAATGAATGGTGCACGTCTGTGCATGGAGCATACCATCACTACGAGACAAAGGTTCGTAGCTATATTTTTGCATTCATGTAGAGAGTATACTTATTCGATATTTTTGAAGGGCTGCACTCACACCATCCGTAGTGTTGAAGAAGCACGTAAAGATGAATTGAACAGACCTTTTTCCAAGCAGGTGACTGCATGTCACTGCTTTTATAACATGGACTATTGCTTGTAGGCAGCCGCTTTCGGTCTCAAATCGAACGTTTCGGAGTGTCCATTCTGCGATGAATCTATGGTTGTTGGAAGTATTGATCCTCATATCAGGGCGTGAGTTTATCGTCATATTTCTTGCAACATTATACTGTATTCATACAGTCTTAATTTAAAGCAAATTACAATTCAAAATGAAAATTTGTTTATGAAGAGTTCATGTTAAGAATCCACGACAAAGAGCGTGAGAAGTTGTTTGGTTGTACAAAATGTGCCGCGTGGTGCAAGTCGGTGTCAGGAGCGTGCAGCCACTACGAGAAAAAGGTTCGTCGCATTATTTTTGCATTCGATATCTTGTTTGAAGGGTCACATTATGACCATGCGAAGTGTTGATGAAGCACGTAATGCTGAGAAGTTGGTGGACACGAATGGAGGAGAGGTGAAGAAAACACATCAAAAGGAAAAGGGAAACAAATTGGAAGGTATGTTCAGAAAGGGCAATTGAAGTGCTAAACAATTCATACTCAATACACATGTTGAATATTTCGGATGAAATTCCATTCAATTCAGAAGGAGATCAGTCGAAAATGAATGTAGATGAGAAAGACACTGAAACAAGCAAGGTTTGCTCTTTTAAGTTGAAAATCTTTTTGTCTTCTTGTGTTCCTTCTGACATGCCTTTACTTACAGGTTTCGACGTCAAGAGCTGTGATTCCTGATTCGACAGAGAAGAATACGGTGGCCGCGCTTATCAATGACTATGATATGGTTATAATGTCAAATTAATTTTTATGTGATCCCTTTTAAGGCTTCAAAGTTGAGTGTCACGGCTTCAGAATCGATTCGTGCAAAGTCCATGACTGTCACTAATGAACAGGTAAATATTCTCTGAAGATCTGGCTTGGCACAAGCTGGGGACTATTTGCAGGAGCCCGCTCTCGGCAAATTTGTCAGGAATGAAGACGAATGAATAGTGAATTATGATTCAAATATCGTTGTTAAAGTGTTGTTAATTGGTTCATATCCGCTTCTACTTTCCATTGACTAGTTATCCGATTTTAAAGTACTCTGAGAGGGTTGTTCGTCCAATAAAGTTGTTTTCTGAACTTATTTGCATCTGTATCAGATTTGTCGTTCTTGTCGACAAGGACATGTTGTTCCTGTATCATGTTCGTTTTGAACACAGTCCTGCTCAACAGTAAATATTTTCTATATGAATGGCAAACTAGTGTTAAACCAGTGAAGTCGCGGTACCTAAGCTAATTACCGAATTTTTCGGCGAATATTTTTGAACGAGGGTTATCTAATCCGAGAATGTAGTCACAAATTTTTAATTATCCAAGTAAAGTACTTCCCATTCATTATTATTGTATACCAATCATCTCTTAACGGGAAGTATGGTTAATACTGTATGATCTCTCCAACCCTGCTCTACAATTTGAAAATCCTGCGACAAGTACCGCAACTACCGGGAGTACCGCGGTACTTGCGGTACTTCCCGCGGTATTTACTGGGGGAAGTACCGCGAGAACTGCGGGAAGTATCGCGAGTACTGCGGGAAGTACCGCGTACTGCAGGAAGTACCGCAAGTACCGCGATTTCATACCGCAAGTACCGGGAAGGTACCGGTACTTTCCCGGTACTTGCGGTACTTCCTGCGGTACTACTACTGTTCGAAAATGTGAGAGTGTGCCACAATGCTCTCGGCCGCGCGCTTTTGCGCCCATCCCTTGTTTGACCGACCATCGTAGTTTTCTCTCCCGGAATTTTGTTGATAAACGTAATACTTATTGCTCTGATTTGAGCTATCGAAGGTGTTGTCTGTTTGTTCTATCTGATGGTCTATGCCATTATCTAGTCCTCGGAATGCTTCTGCTTGGAACAATCTTTCTGCAGAACTTGTTGTGCGCGGCGAAAGATGTCATTTAATGCTTCACTCGCTTTCGAGAATTCATAGGCGTTCGAACGTCATGTGATGCATTGGTGCGTCCCTCGCATACGTATCAGTGCTTCCGTTGTGTTCTAAAATCACAGTCAGCGTTACGAGCGAATATAATATTGTTTTGAACGTTACTCATCAAGAAACGCGTTGTTTGTCGTGAGTTGTTTTGCTCGATGTATGCACACAGAATATGCATACACTGGCAGACATGCAATATGATTTTAGCCATGGAGAACGCGATAAAGGAAGATGACGACGAAATCGAGATCATTAGTGAAAAAATTGGAAAGGTTTGTTACGTTTTGGTGGGAGGACATTCTCAATTGCAATTTTGTTGCAGAATAGCACTTTTGGCAGCGCCATTTCTTCTTCCGTGTGAGTACTTTAATTGCGTTTTGGGTGTTTTTAAGATAATTATTTAGTTGAATATGATATGTTTGCAGGTTGCGTGCATGCGCGGAGTACAACGAGGCGGAGACCCCGATAGATGAAGAGTTGATTCGAGTGGAGAATGGTCAGTGAAGTAGTTGTTAGTCATCGATGAGCATTATTTCTTTCGAGCCCCATTGGGAACCATGCAATAGAAATCGTCCTTTTCGGATTATAGTGCAACTTATTCGCCTTTACGTTGTACTGTCTCATTCTTTCTCGCTTATCATAGACAACTGGTCGGAATGAGTGAACACGCAACTATGGTGCACTTTATTCCCGAATGCGACACCCTATTCTAAAGCTACACTCGTGAAGAGAATGAGCATTCAGCAGGGTGTCACAGGTGGGAATTCTAACCAACCTCACATCGATAGACAACCGATTGAAGGATATTACCATTCCCACATGCGACATCCTACCATTCAGTCGAGACAGAGCCCACTCCAATTCCCGTTTCCACCGTCAATACGCCCTTGTTATCGCGTGCCAACTCGCTCAATGCACAGAATGGCATCATTAACAATTCCTTCTGGAGAAATGTGTATACTGCGTGAGTCGTTTCCTCCTGTATAGTTCTAAGTCTGTAAGACATCATTTAGTCCACCTGCATTACTTGATATGATAATACCTCCTCCTCCACCCCCGCCTCCTCCTACACTCAATGAATTCGGCCAGGGTAACTAGTATTTTTTAAAATAGTTATTCAATTAAATATTTAAAAATATTTAAATTAAAATGTATTTAAATATTTAAATACATTTTAAAAATAAACTGTGAATTGCTTTCAGAGGTGCATTGCACGAACGCTTACTGCGATCACATGGGACCGTATC
The DNA here is from genome assembly GCA_014805445.1 of Diplogasteroides magnus. Classification (NCBI taxonomy): domain Eukaryota; kingdom Metazoa; phylum Nematoda; class Chromadorea; order Rhabditida; family Diplogasteroididae; genus Diplogasteroides; species Diplogasteroides magnus. Next base: position 7,595 of record JACMIF010002954.1, read on the forward strand.
TTGTGCTGGATCCTCCCCCTCCTGCACCCCTTGTTCCTCCTCCTCCGATTGTGATCAGATCGGACACATTGGCCAATGTGGGAGACTGCCTCTCTCAGAGTGGATTCCCTCGACAGTGGGAAGTAGTCACTGTAAGTGCCTTCGTCCTCTATCGTCAACAGTTATTATTGCACGGCTCATGTATTGACACCATTGTGGCCGAACTTGCGAGGTCTACTGGCCTCATTTAGGTTGAGAACTAGTAACGATGCCGAGAAATGATCCCGCAAAGGCCTTTGACAGCACAGAGCAGATAGAAAATATATTTATGGCAGAAGTGGATAGTATTATTTGGGGGCATTCTGTGTAACATTTGGAGCACCAAGGTTGTGTAGGACTAAGCGACTTTCTTATCAAAGGACATGAAACTCGCGTCAAAATGAATTGAGTTAACGCCTGAGGAGAGATTTTGAATAAATCACCTCATATATTGATGTGTTCCCGTGTTGCAGGGCGTTTCTCTTCCTCCAGATGCATCCAAATTCCGTGTCTGCTCTTATAACATTCTGTGTCAGGAGTCCATCCATTCTACCATGTACTTATACAGCCACATGAAGTGAGTGAATACAATCGGGAGCTGCATACTTTGGGGATGAACTATCCAAATGGCGGCTTTTTGCTTAAGAAAACCATAGGGAACGGAAGGAAGCGTTTAGCCAAATTGTATAACCCAAGATTGAAAATGATCGTTGAGAAAATATGTTTAGCCTTTTCGATCCTGTATGCGTCGTGAAATGATTAAAATTTCAGAGAAACAGACAAAAGTCTTAATTATTTGCAGTAAGCAACGCTATTTTCTGGAGTGGACGAATCGATGGAGACTGCTGAAAACTGAACTGAGGTATGCTAGCATAAGCAAGATTCGCGACCCTGCAGGGTGGTCACCCGTTATTGATAGAAAGATGTTTTCGATCACAGAGTATGGATAACAATAGCGCTAATAACGATCATTTTCATCACGCAAGGTGTTCTCCGAAAAATTGCATAGTGGTGTATTAATCTTATCACCGTTGTTTTGACCACTTTGCCACTTTTGTCACGTTTCGAGTATTTCTTTTGTCCCACAACGCATAATAAGAATATATTTTGGTGCTTTATTGATTGATATATGGCCCTAGCTGTAGTTCTTTGTCTAAGATAATGAATGTTAAGTCGTATCGATTGTGACATTGTGGGACTACAGGAGGTGGAAGAGAACCTCTTCAACAACTTCTTCAAGCCACACATGGAGAATCGTCAGTTCCTTATGCCCTCTATGTTTGTTCAAATTTTGTTATTTATGTTATTACGTCTGGTTTTGAACATACCGGAATAGAAATGCAATAACACGACAATTTTCAGGTGTGAGTTTCTATAGTAACCAGTTTTCGCAAACAGCTATAACAAATAATTGATTTATAACAACTATTACAGCAATATTATCTACAAATCTTCCTCCATTCAGAAGGACATACGTGTCTCTTTCGAAAGAAGTCGAGTGGAGCAATGTACAATGATGGCTGTGCTCTCTTCATTCGCAATTCCCGATTCAAGGTACGAGTCAGTTGAACTAGTTAAAATGAACGTGTTTTCCCACAATGATCCACCTTTGACCAGCCAATTTCTAACCCAATAACCGACCCTCGTCCCCCGATTGCGACACATTTCGAACTATAATATTACAACGAGCAGGTTAGAATTTCTGCCTATATTGCCATACGGTATGCTACGAAGGCTATTCTTCATAAACGTTGCTGATTGGTTGCGTTTGCGTTTTTTGTTCATTTTTAAAATGCGCAGTCGAGCAGATCTGCCACTGAAATTTGTGCAAATCTAGTCAGACAGACTTTGCGCCGTAAATTGGAGTACAAAACTCTGCTAAACTTGTTCTCACAAATTTCTATGTGCAAAAAGATTGTGGCTATTACGAGACGATGAATGGTTGAATTCCAAAATGAGGCTTATTACGAACATTGTACATGTTGCAGGTGGAAGAGTATCAGAAAGTTCGATTCAAAGTGGATGAGATGGATGATATGCTGAAGGAGCCGGAGATTGGTATGTTCACACAGTGCTTGCTGTCAGTTATAGTAAAAACCTAGGAAAACTCTTATTTCGTGATTTAAAATTAGTGTATCCATAGTTCTCCTACCGGTGGACAGTCAGTTGTGCTTACACTGAAAGTTGCACGATGTTCAAGATTTCGACCAAAAGTCGTGGTTTTGCAGCCCAACTTGCACGACTTCGTTGTCTCACTTCGAATGCATCCGTTCTCGTCTCGAATACTCAGATTATCCGCGATCACAAAAAATGTGACCATTCAATAAAATAACAAGTAATAATGGATTTTTCAGGCGACATTAAACTGCTGCAACTCGCTATACTACTTGCGGAAATTGAAGATGTTTGTCATATTGACTCCGTTATGATCTTTCAATGGGATATTGCAGTTTCGTTATGACGATCTAGAGCCCATCATAATTCTGGGGGACTTTGGTGTTGAGCCCAACAGCCCACTGTCTGGGTTAATCACGAGTGGAAGGTTGGTTTGTTGCAGTTCATTGTATTCATAGCCTTAATCAACATTTTAACTTCTAATACGTTCGTGCACTAGCTTTTGACTAGCTAAGCTGTCCAAGATGATGTTAAATGTTTGATGTTCTTGAAAGCCTTAAATGTGTTTTTGTAATAGTAATGAGCCTACCATATTCGCAGTGTTTCTTTGCAGTATCAACATCTCGAGCGAATGTAAGCTGCATGCAAGCGGATACCTCCCGGTTAGTAACACTTTCACTCTCACATTCACCATGAATCAAAGTTCAAAGTTTATCTTTTGTCATATGGTGGGATACGCTGGTCAATGAATATGTCCTCATGTTGCAGAATCAGTACATGCGCAAAAAGCTTCTTCGTATCCCACTGGATACTCTCATGTCTGCCAGACTGGGACGAGACTGCAAGTTCTACCGTAAGAGTACGTGAGATATTGATTGGAGCTTATTGTTATTCAGATGCATTATACCATATAATTTATAAAATATGTCAGCAATTATATATATGGTTATTATTTAGTTTACTATTAAGCTCAATTAAGTGCCTTGAGATCCATCCCCATGTGTTATGAGGGACGTAATTGCAGAAAGGATTCGTGAAGCGTTGGGATCGCAGAGTTCATTGGTCTTCACTCACGACCTCAAGCTATCATCAGTGCACAATTGCACGAACTCCATAACGGTTAGTGCTCAGATGTCTAAGTTTGTACAATTTAATATTTCGAGTACACTGCTCAGTAATTGGAATAACTCTTTTCGTCAGTCAGTGAGTACAACTTTAGCTTAATGGAAAACGATACAGGAACGGAATTATTACCCTAGTAAAAATCGAAAAAGCAATACAATTTTTTAAACTATATATTTGTAGCGCTTTCTTCTAAAGAGCACTGCCACAAAATTTGCTCATTTCAGTGCGATGTCTCAACATTCCTCAGAGATATCGGCAATCCTGATTTCATCTTCTACACAGAGCAGAGTTCCGAGCAGATGAAGGTGAGTGGGTACTGTATTTGACAATCAGGTGAACATCTACAGTACCCCCTGTGAAAATAGGCACTATCACTCCACAGCGGGACATATGTGATTGGAGGAAGGAGATTATGTTCACAATTGATATTCTACCGTATGTTCTCTCAGGACTGCCATTCCGATAGTATCTATCTGCGATTGATCCGTCGTCTTTCCTTGCCCACGAATGAGTGGAATTCTTCCAATATCAGACGGTCAGTTGCACTTTACACTTATTGCTTTTACGGCCTACTGTTATGGGTTTCCTTTTCAAGACGATTGGCTTATTTTTAAATCTTTCGACATTGCGATACGCAATCACTTCTGCTTCTTTGATATTGTAACAAGAGACGAGACTGAAGCAGTTAACACACTTCATTCCATCTTATTGTTATTTGTCCTGTTTGAGTCTATTCAATGAAGCACTTGACGCTTGTGCATAGCAATTGTGAAAGGAATGACGCGATTTTAGTCTTGTTCTCCAGATTCATGGAACCGTGGCCGAACGCGAAGATTCCCTCCGACCACGTTCCTCTCATTGCTGAATTCGCCCTCTGTAAGAGGTAAACGGCCATTCATTCTGTCCATTCTCGCGTTGTCTTGCAGTATGAATCTCTTTCTATTTGTTACAAATTTGAAGAATACGCATGTACAATAGTGGTCTCCATAGTATGAAACACAGAAGAAATAGTAGTTGTTTTTGTTCCTTTCTGCCCATCTTTCATAGTTTTAGCTATGATTTGACTATGAGTCTATTATGCAATAGGAAATTTTTGTGAAACATTTTAGTCGGTTATTTTTTGTTGCCGTGCCTTTACGGTTAGAAGATGATTTTTTCATGTTTATGCATAATATTTTTTTGTTTATGTTAAATGAATGGAAAGTTTTTTATCCAGCTTTTAATCGCCTTGGAAGAATAACAACTTAGGATACAATATCAGGATATAATGCACTTTTCGTTCTTCTTCTTTTCCTCGGTTACAGTATTCTCAACCTCATCTTGATCATTCAATGATTCAACAGTTTCTGCTCTGATCTCGATCGTCCTTCGGTATGAACTGTCCAACGAAACGACGGCCCTCCGATTGCCCAGTGAATATTGTACTGTAATGGCTTCGACAGTGGGCGCACGAGCGTTTCTGTATGTTATCTCTCGTTTTTCCAGTACGTCCACTCTCTCCATTCCAATCTGCTTCTCCATAATGGGCACATATTCTTTCTTGTACAGTCTTGTGTCGTTTCCGAAATGAAAATGGAACTCTTTCGGCGTTTTTGTATGTAGCAATTGCTGGAAAAAGATTGAAATGAAGTACTTCATTTCAATTGACGGGATGACGCCATTTGCGCACAATCCATCTCTGTTTTCATTTTCATGATTGTGTTCATGAATGTTTGTACCTGACAACTTTTCGAATATCAGCAATAGTGACTCCGTTGACTTTCTTCATAGTGACTATGTTTATGTCATCGCGTTGAATAAGAAAGACAAATCTTTTTGATTTTAGTGTGACAGGAATATACCCAATTTCAATGCTTCCTTTCCCAGTGCCTGAAAGTGAGACAAGGAAATCAGGGGTTTTTAATCGATAGCAAAGTGCATGTCTCATTCATCTAATCCATTCAGAGTGGATATCCATCGAACATAGAGATAACATCTCCGAGGGGATCAGACGAATCAGAAATGCACTTTAATATCGATTTCTAAAACCCTAAACAAATCTCTATTATTATGCCAAAACAGCATCATACGTTCAAAGAATTCGTTTTGATGATACTGAAGTACTTCACAAATTTCTTTATCGCTTCTCTCTGGATTGCAATGAGGAAAATCTGAAAAATAACATTAATTTATCCATTAAAATTTGGAAATACCAGCAAAGGGATCGTCCTCGTCCTTGGAACCGTAATAGAGGAAATCTTCCGTGTACTTATCTTCATTATCCAATGCCAAGGCACAATTCGCAGTTAGTAGATGATTGAATATCTGGGCTTTCGTAACATTTTTCCTTACGAAGCAAGATATCCGAAGCTTGGTTGCCTTTGCTGTAGCGTAGTCAATTAAGTCGAAATCGTCCCTTGTTATGGTTCCAACAAGGGTTACTTGAAAGGAAGCGGACATACGACTGAGGAAATCGATAGCTGCTCTCATTTTGGGGCAATCGTATTCGCAAAACAAGAACTTGACTCGAGTTTCTGCCGAGCCTCGTTTGACCATGAACACAACGTCAATTTTGGATGGATTTCTTCCAAGTTGAAGGACTGCCTCAGTTTTGAGATTATAGAGCGATTTCCCCTCCATTTCAATCACGGAATAGAAAGCTTTGTTGGTTTGGCGAATGGAATTGATCTGTCGGGGCTTGAGATAGGAAAATACTTCACAGAGTACATTGTCAGGCAGGCTGATAATGGTGCTCATAACTGAAAATGAATAGGTAAGGAAAGTGAGTACAAATGAATGCAGGCGTTCGCCTAAATTAGGTGAATAGGTCGGGCGGGAAAATATGAGTGACTTGACCTTGGCAATTGATCGAGATTATAAGTAAGTACATAATCTCTCATATTGTCCGTTTTCTTTGTCCATTGCTCTCACTGAGTGCCTTATTCAATTTCGGTGGTCTATTGTATCTGAAATCGACTGCTCAATATAGAGCGCAGAGGTGGAATGAACTTTGGGATTCACTCGGCTAAGACTAGTAAATTTCATCAGTGTTTTTTATTCAGATTTGTATCTTGTGTTACATTCTACCTGTTTACCATCAATGTCAGTCCTGAATATTTTTCTCACTGAAGTCTCGCTCAATGTCTTTTCTGGCATTGGGCCAAGTCACTTAAACCACATGCGATGAATGAATACGAGGATGCGTTCCATTATTGATCAAAACGGGAAGACCTTTTACAATTGCAGAACGGAAATTTTGCTGCAATTTGGATATGGAGAACCAACATTGAACGTCGCCTATCGTATTCAAAGTCCTAAAATTGATGGAAGAGTAGTCATTTCTCATCGCGAGGACATCACGGAAACTGAGGAAGAGATGGTCGAATTTGTTGATATCTAGAAAGTCCAGTATACTCATTGTGAGATTGGTAATCATGGGACGAGTATTGCCAATTTAATTCCTTCTCTTCGATTATTTTGTTCGATAAGCAACGATTCTCCAATTGCACTGCATTATGCCCGAAATGAGAGAAGATGAAATATTCGATCATCTTCTCATTAACGATTGTGGATTAACTCTGCGGATAACATACTTTGGCCCGTTATCCGAGAAAGACCCGCACCAACCTGGTTTGCGAAAAGACTCAGCTCGTTGAGAGCGGTCGAATGGTAAAAACCGCATCCGAAAACCTTCAAAATGAAGGAAGTTATGGTCAACAATGCGATCAGTGAGAAGACTGTATATGCCAAACAACCGTATCTTTGCGATTTTTTTTCTCGAAAACGCTTCAAAAAAATTCTGAAAAAAATCATACGTTTCTAAACCTATCTAAACTCCATCATTTATTTTTCCCAGATAAATCCAAAATTAGTTTCCAACTTGGCCATTTCATTGAAAATGTAGGCGACTCTTAGCTGAACGCTCTTATATGTGTTGCTATGCATCTCCCTTTGCCGATCCCTGATCTGTTCAGGTGAAGTCGTAGTCTACTGAGTGTTCAGGAGCCTTGCATCAATCTCCATTTCATACCATTCAATTGTTCCAACAATTAGCACAAAACTTTTCATAACGACTTTATTCGGAATATTACATTGTTATGGATTCGTCATCTTGATGTCATGTACGAAAAGAGAAGAATGAGTTCTTCTTGTCCTTTTTTCCCGTCTTGTCCTTGGTTCTGCTATCTTGTGCGTCCTGCTGAAGAGGAATACTGTAGACTGATCAATATTGATTGATCATTTGATTACTGTAATGACTCACACAAGGAGTCTTCCGTCGAGTCTTGCTCCTTTCCATGTCTTTTGGCGGCGTTATGGGGTCAGCGAATCTGCCTCCTACTGTCTGAAAGACTCCCAGTACCGTATGCCACAGTATCTTTACAGTACCTCGAGCTCGACTCCGTCTGGGATGTCCGATTGTATGGACAACTCCACATACCCGGGGGGAAACGATACCTTCTTCACGGTCGTCTCCTTGCTTCCTGAAATGCACGTCGATTGCGCAACTGCACACGATTTCGGCTGCTCGGTTCACGTGCAGCGAGCAGGAAGATACCTCGATTCGGGGCCTTGCTGTTGGAGGCGACTGAAAGAAAGAGAGTTTAAAAATTAGTGAACCGCGTCGCGTGGGTGGACACGTTGCGGTTGTCGCGATGAGAACCCACCGTCGTTGTTGCCTCCTGGCAGCTGCGGATGGTCATGTTTCTTCTTCATTTTCTTCTTCTTGACCAGAACGGGAAAGGGAGTCATTCGTCTGGAAATTAATGATTTTATTACGGTAGGTTTCGTTTCAGGAGTACTTCCATAGCATCCGATGGAGAAGCGCCGCTTCTGCTCCAATCGTTGCCGCGTCTTCTGACATCGGTTCCTCCTTCTCTCGCTTCGTCTGAAAGATCTGTGTCCCGCCACGAAACCCTGGAGTACTGTAGCTTACACAGAATTGTTTGAGAATTTGCGCGACTGCTTTCCTGGCTTTCTCGGATATTGGTCGCTCCACGATGACAGTGACATTGTCGTGTCTGCGAAATGCACGTGTTTGGGGCAATGTTCCTTGCGCAATCGGCGTGCTCACTGTTTGTAGTGCGAGTTGAAGTGCCCAATCTGGCTGCTCCAGTCATCAGAAGACAGTGGATGATTGTCGTTCTCTATGAGTACATCCTCGAACGAGAAGAACTTCTCGGCTGCCGTATTCGGAGAAATCTACAGTAACCACGTTTTCCTCTCGAGACACGACTTCACTCGCACTTTCACAACATACA
>JACMIF010002956.1:0-16087 GCA_014805445.1 Diplogasteroides magnus
TTAGCCTGTTTTCATTTCAAAACAAGAGAAAAGCTCAATCAAAGGAGCTACAGTGACATTTCAGTTTGCAATACTCGGCGCCTCGGACAGTCCCTTTAAAACCGCGGGTCGGAAGGATGGTTGGCTTGATGATCTGCTCTTTGAGCCCTGTTAGATGCTTGTTATTGTCTGTCCGAGTGTCATGAGCACTCAATGGAATTCATCTGGGCTGTCATCCCTTCCTCTGCAGTGATTGCCTCTATAAGTTGAGAGACGACCCCTTAGGAGAGGGAAATGACACCTAAATCCGCTGATCGTAGTCATGTGTCATGAGGTTTCATCCATAAATGCGCCCTCGCACCTCACGAGACCCCACAAACTCCTTTGTTCGGTACAGGAAGGCCTTTCCGGCCAATCTGTTGTCTTTCAATCATTGCTATTCATGCATTTTGATGCCGCTTTCTCCAGTAGTGTCGTCTATGTTTCAACAACTCTAAAAATATAGTCAATTACGAACGATGTTATTTATCTTCAAACGGAATATCGCGAATAATTATTGAATTATGCGTTCATTTGTCGATCTTGATTCTGTTCCGGAAATGCCTGTCACTTCACTACTGTCACGAAAGCGCTCGAAGCGTCTTACTGCTGCAAAAATGGCAGGTTTGTAACCTTTATTGGCGTATGAAGAGTGCATCGAGTGTAGGCGACCTTTCCCATTTTTAGGATTGCACCGCTCACTACACGACGAGCTCACGGCCACGTACTGGTACCACGCAACTAATCAGCAAGGTAAGGTTCACGATGAAAGACAGCAGGACGCCATAGTGTGAAAATAAACAATTGGCATCTGTTGCAGTATGTCATACTTTGTACTTCATTGCCCGGATATGACTTGTTATCTTTGGAGTTGACAAAAGAGTAATCGAAGTATGATTCAAAACGATGATAAGAAGTTGGGGTGTGGTTTAAGTACCGAATACAACCCATCGAGAGCGATTCGTGTAGATACGAATAAGTTTCGCTGAAGTGATAAAGAAAGAAAGTCAGACGTAATTGTGCTTGGATTGGGGAAAACCATAAAACAATCAATTTCAAAATCGATTTAACAATAGAGTATTATAAGATTCACAACTGTTTCATGAACCATTGCGCCATACAAATAAATTTGTACTATATAAGCATGATATACATATGCAATCTTTCCTAAGATTATTTATATGGGCGACCGAAAACCGCGACGCATGAACCAACGCGTCGCGGTTGTATCCCTTTCATTCGCATATGTTGTTGAAATATTCAGTATGTCAACGAGGAATCGACGAACTGGTGTCCATTCATGTCTCGAAGAAGGCCGAAGAAGCATTCGTTATCGCTTTTGTTGAGACTATCAGAGAGGTATTCTTTCCCCAAAGATTTTATAGCCATACAAAATACGAATGGTTGATACTTACAGTATCTTTAATACAATAGTTACAGAATGGCAAAGAGTCCAGTTGGGTCAATTACCTGATTTCAGGTATTCTCCCATGCAAGCGGCAATATCACCGAGATGTCGTTCACCGAGGAGGGCAAGTGAGTGGTGGTGTGGTATTGTGGTGTCGTGATCTGGTGCAGTTTGACAATTCACAGAAACCAAATCATTATGAAACTGAATGGTGTGGCACCCTGGTGTATTTGATCAATTCGCAGAAACGTATTCTGGAATCATGATATTCGTGTGTGCTGTATTTACCAAATTTCAGGCACAACGAGAGGAAAGGCTACTGGAAAACTCTTTCGAAGCTTTTCGATAAGATCATACCGAGGCTGATGGCTACTGAAAGTTAGAAATTTAATTTTTTTCATATTTGCTTTATTTTCGTACCAATTACAGACTTAAGGGCGTATTTTGGCCAGTGAATCATATCAGGTCATAAAAATTGCGCGTACCTATTGATAACAATGGGGGAGTAGGTGTAATCAAAGATACCTATCGGGATTGCGACAGCGAAGTGGTAACTATGAGGCATAGAAACGTTTGGATAGGGGATCATTTTTCGAAATTAGCGCAACGATGGCGAAATGATCAAATCCCAGGTTTACGATTTGAAATCGACATTTTAAGGAACGAAAGCACCGAGTGCCTTCGAAATATTACTAATTCTACTTGAACTATGTAGTCAGACTGGCTAATACAAATACTGTCGAAAAGTTATGGCACGGGTTGGAGTCAGAGACAGGACGAACTAGAAAACAAATGAGATAGATATAGAGCACAAATGTGAGACCAGTATTCGGGAAACAGTTCCTTCAGGACGCATGTTGAGGGCATGGAAATGCGTGAAAAAATGAAACTGACAGTGCATCAATTGCTTCAGGCTCTTCCTCCGTGCCTCTTCTCTCTCGCACTGGTAGAATGGCCGGATGTCTCGCGTACGCGTCGCTTTTCTCCGTGTACAAGGACGTGGCGAGAGAGGTAGGAATCGAAAGTGTTGGATATTTTCATTTTTAAAATGTTTTTTTTTTCTAAAAATAAAACCGAAACAGCGTAGAAAATGTAAAATTGCAGGGCAACCAGATTGTCACAGTACGCGAGAGCGCGAGGAAAATATTCGAGTCAGTGAACACGTCGGAAACCACGCAGATTGAGGTAACAATTACCTTCTAGTGTATGACAACTGCCTAATGGACGTTTGCGTTGGGTGAATGACAAGAGCGCCGTGCAAATTTGCGCCAAGTTGGAGAAATGGACCAATGCGTCTCATATCTCGGCTTAAATGCATATTTCACTGCTATGGCGGGAATATCCACGGCGCTCCTTTTAGCTGCACATGGAACAAACAGATTTTTTCGAATTTAATAAGCTGTAATAAGAGGGGCGTAGACATGGAATCATAAATGTTCTTTAACAACGACATTTATCTTCGTAGTGAAACATATATAATTTTTAAACTTTGACAACGCTAACGCTGCTTTGGTGTATATTTCACGGATGAGATTTAGGTCGTTGAGGTAGCAAACTTATAATTACTGCAGTTTTAACTCTTCACGAGTTCAGGCAGAGAATCTCCAACAATTGTATGAAGCCATCGACCTCATCTACATCCTCCGACATGAAATTCCGAAGAAACACTACGTGAGTGTGTTTACTGGATTATGCATCCTAGCGCATCTACTATTTTATGCCGAGTACTAAGGTTTTAATAATCAATAGAAAAATGCATTTATTCTATTTGACCGCAATATTTTAGCTTGCTCCCGTGCCCGGCACACGTCGTTCCATTGCCTCCAGCAAACATTCCTCACTGGAGATGCCATCAGTGATGGATGATGAGGTACTGTTTTTAAATATTCTTATCAAGTTTTTAAATTCACGATATTTATGCAATTATTTACATTTTTACGATTTCAGGTACGCAAGACACCTGCATTTGTGAAGTCTGTATCGTTTGAGATACCGGACGATGAGGATGAAGAGGACGGAGAAGAGGTTAGCCTTAGGATTTCGAAAACGGAAGTAAAGTGCATTTCTCATTCGTCTGATCCTATCGAAGCGATTGTCTCTGCGAGCGATTGAAACCGCTCCGAATGCATTAGACGAATGAGAGATGCACTTTGCTACCGATTTAGAAAACCTAGTTTGCATGCAGTTCATTGTTTGGTCAAAAACGAAAACCTAAAAGACGGCGTCATAATGGTGAAATGGACCAGTACACCATAATTCCTTGTGAAAGACAGTAGCGCGTGGTATGTGCACCGCAGCGGTAAACATGTACAAAAGACGGGGCATCGTTATCGTTATCATCGTTCGAACGGCACGTGTAACCATTTCACAGACGCAAACCATGGCGCTACTGTCGTTCACCCCTTTTCCAAACAACATCTGCTCAGGAAACGATAGTCGAAGAGTTCGCGGGTGTCCTGAGTGAGGTTATCGTGGAACACGCACTGAATGATGTTGAGGACATGTTGATGGAGGAGAGGAGAAGGTTAATAAAGACTTTATTTTTGTTTGTTTTCATTACCCATAGAAGTGAACTACAATGAAACCTACTCAATCATACCATATATATTACTTGACAGAAACATATTCCAACCTTGTTAACTTTCATTACTTGATATTTGCACTTTATGTTATGCTTCAACGCAATCAATTTTAACGAACTTTTTTCAGAACCATCGAGGTAAAAGAAAGAGAGAAAGAGGAAGAACGAAGGGCAGCGCTCGAAAGAAGACAAGTGGAGATTGAGGAAATGGAAAAAGAAAGGGAAGATGAAATGAAGAGGAGGTAATTATTTTTAATACAAGCCCATCGTGCACAAGATAATTGCATCTTACTGTTATCATGATTTACGCCATAATGGAAAATGAGCAGTTGCGCCGCGAGAATCACGACAATAATGGCGCAAGTGCCCATTTCATCATTGTGGCACAAAGTCTATGCAAAAGTTCATGGCGTTGTCTTTTGCATATCACACCACTGAATTTTGCGATGTTTACTGTTGTTTCATCGATCTTTTTTGAGATTTTTTTGTATTTTCAAAATGATTAAAATTTAAGAGAAGCGGAACTGTCCCTAAAGAGACTTGAGGCCGCGCAAGAGATGGAGAGAAGGAGGGAGGAGAAAGACGCTATTTCACCTGTCAGTATCGATATGCTCTATTCTTATACAAACGGTTTCATACTCTCTTTGATACTCATTTTGCTACAGTATATATAATCCGACCCGGAATTGCCATGACATTAGCTGAAAGCCAGAAATGAATTCCTTTATAGTCTGTGTGAAACCTAATAATATGTTGAAAATATATATATGTTCAGGTGGTTGACCCAATCGCCTTCAAACCCTTGACGGTTTCACCCGCCATCGAACCAGGCACCTCCGTGTTCTTCGAATTGATTCACAAGACCAGAAGTATCTCGGAGAACAGAAATGAAACGGAGAAGGAGGAAGAGAAAATGGGTGAGAATGACTGCGTTAATACTTGAAATTATAAGTTTCACGCATTGGATAAATTGGTGGACGGTTCAAGTGAAACAATTTACCTTCCTCCTCGACTAGGCATAAATCACACAACAAATCGTTGCAGACTCCGAAGCCGTGCAGCTCTCGCCCTTCGATCCCGCAAAGTGTTTCAAAGAGGTTGATAAAGTGAGCGATTACGTTATGATTACGAAATCTTGTCATTACGAAACAGTTACCGATTGCGAAATCTTACGAATTCATTTTCAGGTTGCCAGATACGGAAGAAAATCGCTGTTCGATGACCCTCTTCCTGTTATTGTTTCCGCCCCAAGGAAGCCACACATGGCCACTGTAGTGGTATCGGTTCCTGAAGGTATGTTTACGCTCATTCAAGTATTCTAGTGATGTATAAAAATTCAGCTCGAGGCCCTAGTTCATAAAATTTTTAAAAATAAGTTACCTGAAAATAAGATATGACGAAAAAGACAAATTATTTAATGAAGTGTACTCAGTTTGCCAATACAAGCCTTACTAGGAAAGTGTCTGAGGGCGATATGAAATTATAACCAATGACAATGTGATCTGTATAGTAGTATGTTGGGAGTGTCGAAAAATAATAATGAGAGAGTGCGCTTATGAGCCATTTTCAAGAAACACGCGTCTGACTTCATGCAACTCGATTTTCGCTTGTTTTTCAAGGCGCTCTCCTGAGAGCACCCAATGAAATGAGAGCCAATGTCTAAGTGCAATGGACAGCAGTATGATAGGAGTGTATAATTCGAATAGTGAGAGAATTTTATCACGGCACATTTTGGAGAAAAAAATTTCTGAGTCTGAGATTTTCTCTTCATTTGTTTACAGTTAGGTTAAGATCCTGACTTTTCAGACATTTTTTTTCTCCAAAATGTTCCGTGATAAAATTCTCTCACTATTCGAATTATACACTCCTATCAAACTGCTGTCCATTGCACTTAGACATTGGCTCTCATTTCATTGGGTGCTCTCAGGAGAGCGACATGAAAAACAAGCGAAAATCGAGTTGCATGAAGTCAGACGCGTGTTTCTCGAAAATGGCTCATAAGCGCACTCTCTCATTAATATTTTTTGACACTCCCAACATACTACTATACATCGCACATAGTCATTGGTTCTAATTTCATATCGCCCTCAGACACTTTCCTAGTTAGATGAAACACAGAAAAACAACCAACGCAACAAAATAATGGGTTCATAATATATTATTTCCTAGTCCATGCCCCGTCTGCCATCCCCACTCCACCTCCTTCCCTTTCCTCGCCATCACAGCAGAGCACCGACTCAGGTATGGTTCACCCATTGAATAGTCCGTAACAATGAATCATGATGTACAATTAGAACATCAGATATGTTTCGCGTTAGGAATAAGTACGTAAATATTGCTTGACAAACGTTGATTCTTATAAAAGTATTTCTTAGTAAACATAGGCAAACTAAAATTAATTTTAGCACTCCTTTCTCCGTCATACACCTCTAAGCTCGAGGATAAGATCATCAGGGCAGTACTTGGGGAGAAGCCTGTATCTCCTGTTAATCCGCCGCCTGAATTCGAATACGACTATTGACACTCCGCATAGACTCGAATCAATCGATATACATCCGATTTCACAGTTCCTTTCACAGTAAAGATCCTTATTTTTATGCTTATTACACGATTGAAACTCAATGATTGCCAATGATGACTTTATTCAACTTATCTGAAAAAATGTTGTGAATATCGAAACATACGTTCATATTGTCCATAAGCAACCATAGTTGTTATTTTTCTGTTATTCGTCCGAGCAGGATAAACCTTGAGCAATCTTAAGTCACGTTGGGCGATGCAAAAAATGGTTCAGAAGCTCACCGTCAGTGAATAGATTCCAGTTACATATGTTTCATAGGCAGGTTTCAGAAAAAAAGGCAGTTCAAGATTCGATTCGTTGAAATCTCTCTGTTCCGTAACTGGATCATGTTCATCTGTTCACATGTTCGTTTTTCACGCGGTTATATTGTGGCTATGATGGTTCATAGCCACAATAGATAAGAACGGAAATACATGTGAGGAAAAATATATGGCGAATGTGATCGTCTCCTCTTCTGTTGAATGTGATCGTCTCCTCTTCTTCACCTAAAAATAGAAGAGTATTATGTGGTCTCGTGGTGTAGTGGTTTTCACGTCTGCTTCACGCGCAGAAGGTCGCCGGTTCGGTCCCGGCCGAGACCTACTTTTTTCGTTTTTTCTCTACTCACTTCCGCTAACGAAATATGAAATTTAGCAACTGACGATTCTGGACGCGTTCTCGGCTACAGTAAAACGTTCCGCTCTTGACCATTTGGAAGTGTTCGCGAAGTCAGCCAGGGTGTCTGGTTATCAGCTACTAACCAGACAAAAGCAACTGTAGAACAGGAATGAAACGAGGAAGGAGGAAGAGGAAACGGGTGAGAATGATTAAAAGGACGCGTGAAATTATAAGTTTCACTCACCTTATAAATCGAAGGACGTTTGAATCAAAATAATAGTCGTTCGACATTGAAACTATCACACATATGAATGGTGCAGATTCTGAAGCTGTGCAACTGTCACCGTTCGACCACACACGGTGCTGCAGAGGGGCTCTACTCGATACTGATAAATTTTAAGGCCCCGAAACTTGGCAATTTCGCTCCCCTAACTTTGTTTACCAAACACAATACATACACAATACATATAAATAATACATAAATACATAACGTTTTATCATTTCAATGGACAGCATGGATGATGAAATAACTTCTTTCACGAGAAAAAGCTACGAACACTTTGCATGAAGTTTTTCAAGAAGCCGTTTTCTTTCTTCTTTTTCCACTCGTCCATCTCAGTTTCTTCTCTCTCCATCTCTTTCTTCCGTTCTTCCAGCTCTACCCGACTGAAATTCGTTTCAAAACTCTCTCAACTGAACAGTTTTTTTAGAGAGTAGTTTATAATATTTAGGAGGAACATTACATCTTCTTTTTGCGAATCATTTGAAATTTCACCGTTCTTCGCACAATTTCTTCGCTTCTTCGTCCAATTTATCAAAGCTCTCCTTGTTCTTTTCAAAGTCCTCGATCTTGATGATTTTCAAGGCAACCTGCAAGCACAAACAACCTCGGTGTGATAGAAAACTAGTGTGGGGGTAGGGAGTGCGTTATTGACAGCCGGTTAATTATATTCGTCTAAGTTCAATCGGAGCGGACGTCTCTCACTTCGCAGAGACGACCGCTCTGAGTGAACTTAGATGACTAGAAGTGAACGGCTGTCAATAACGTACTCCCTACCACCACACTATAGAAAACAAAGTTTGCAACTTCTACTAAAATGCCCAGCCGAACAATTGTCCCTTGGCAATCGCTTGAAGTTCAAACGGTGCCTCGGGCAAAAGTCTTTAACCGCGGAACAAAGTACTATAATTAAAGAAGCCTTTTGGAAAATCAGTGACGTGCTTCCCGACGGGGACATCACTATCCTCGACGAGATGAGAGTTCGAATGTTTCGTACAGAGGTAGAGAAAAACACTTTTGATCTCCCAATCGGGTAGCGCTCACAGATTCCACGGACGGCTTCTTTGGCGACAATAACACATCATGATAATTTGCACAATAGAGCTCCAAATCAGGATCTCTTGTCATATGTGCGCCTTTTTTCCCAAAAGCATACATACATAGGAGAGCAGTTTCAGGTCCTGCTCCTGGCCATATTTCACGTTTTCGAAGACGTTCAGAAACTTGCTGATGTTGTTGCGATCAACCTCGGTCTCCTCAACGCCGTAGAATATGGACTGAAATACTTATTCGTACGCAGCGCGCCGATCCACGCGTCGTGGTTTCTAATTCGCGGCTCCCGACACACACCTGAGCGCCGCTCATTTCTCGATATGCAGCAAGCACTCCCATGGAATAAGGGCGGCTCTGGGGATGGAGACTTGTGATGGCTATCATGAAGATCTTCAATTCTTCCGCAGTGCAAACCTTAAGGAATTGATTTTTATGTTTTTGAAATGCCGAACATATTACATGTCAATAGAATTTGTTAATTTTCTTCTTACCTCAACGTTGAACTTCTTCGAATCATCTGAACCCTTTGAGTACAGATCCAGCAGAAATTTGGAGAAGTGCGAAGTGTAGTTTCGGTTGACGGGAAGTTCCTCAACATATTTCGTGTTTAATGACTAAAAATAAGAAGGTAATAGAGTTTACCTCTGTCCATAGCACCATTATAGCACAAATGCCCTAGGCTCAGTTGACTATCACCCGTTTTCAGTATCACAGACAGCGGCTTAGATGAGACACCTTGGCAGATGCTAATTTCGACAATCAATATTATATGAGAATTTCTTATTCCTAATTGTTAACTCGAGAACAAGCCTTATTCGGCCAACGACAAGGCTCATTCATTTCAGCGTTCTTTTCGTCGTGTCTCTGACAAAGACCGCTACTTTTCTCTACGTTTCTTCTATGATGTTGTTAGCTAGATTCATAAGTCCGGTTATCAATCCGGTTCGAATTAGTATTACCTCTAGGGTATCGCTCGTGGTGACTTTAGTGCATTCGACGTGTCTCTACCCTCCGAGGAGCGGTCGTCTCTGCATTCGATAGACAACAGCTCCTTGGAGAGTAGAGACACGGCGAATGCACTAAAGTCACCACGAGCGACACCCTAATTACCTCCTCTCCGCAAACGAGCGCCGCGTCGGGTTCAGGGCTGCAATGCAAACATTAAGCGATCGAATCACGACCAGTTGACATACCAAAACAATTCTCCTAGCGGCAAGAACAGCGAACACTCGATGTGAAAAAAGAGTGTCGCTTTGTCCACATCGCCACTAACGGAGCAGGGGATCATACACATATCCTTCATTCCGGGATCAGCAATAAACTGGATGAATGGGCGCTGCAATGATAAATTGGCACGATGCCAGAAACAACTTTTTGGCACGATGCCAAATAACCTACAAAGCAGTGCGCATTGGCTGCGTCGACGAGAGTGAACACTACTTCGAATACCCATTCCTCCGAAGCGGCGTCGCGCTCGAAGAAGCTGAAAATAATTGTGCATTTGAAATTCTCGGACCGCGACGCATGACAGAAGCGTTGCGGTTTTCGCGAACAGAAACGCACAATTTCAGTTCGTCTCCATCATCGCCGCGTTTCCTGGTCGTCTTCAGACGGAACTCTCGATCACCTATCTGAATGCATTCGCAGGAAAAAAGGCAATTACTGTTTTAATGTTGCGAATTTCTGTGCTTTAACATATATGTGGTAGATAACGAAGAAAAATGTTATAGATAGAGAATTTGGAAGTCGCCATTGATTTTATAACAATAAAATTGACTTCCAACCAAGCCCTTGCTAAGCACCTTCATCGTCTTCACTTTGCTGACTGTGGAGGGTTTGATCCACAATTTGCACGCGACCTGAGTGCCACATTGTCTATTTTAGATTATTTGCCAACCACATTAGTTGTTCCATCTTCAATCAGCCTTTCATCGTATTCCGTCGGCTTGTGGCTGAAGGATTGAAAGGATTTTGCCGCAGAAATTGTAGTAAAATGGGAATTTTGAGTCATTTGCGCATTCTGCGGTTGCGGCTGATGTGTTCCTTATCACATATTCATCCAAAATGTCATTGGTAGTCTGAATTTCACTTACTACGCATAAACGGCTTTCAACTTCTCAGCGAAGCGCATTTCGACTGCGTATTACTGTAACGAATTTATAAGTATCTATATTTTATATTTGTCTATTGATTTGAATATAAATTAATAAACATATTCTATAACATTTCTAATAATTAGGTGACTCGCCTTGGATGGACGAGGGAGGAGAGAAGGAGAAGAAAGGTGAAAATGGACGACCACACGGAATGAGAGCGGGGAGAGTGAATGAGGATGTTGCTGGTATGAGATCAACTGTTTTGCATAAAATTAACAAATGTTTGTTCAGCTAGGCACAGATAGCGACTAGGGGTTCTAAAAGGAAATGTTGTCGTCATTCTTCTCCGTATCGCGATTGTCTACCAAGGAGTGAGATAACCGATGTACGGAGAAGAATGACGACAAATTTACTGTTTAAGAACACCTAATAGCGACACCCAAAGCGATGCAGTGCCACCACATGTTGCCGGCGTGGCGATAAGAGCAGGAATGAAAGAAGAGAGGCGAAGACATGACAAGTCGATGTTGGATGCAATTGACTACGAGAGAGCACAAATCGAGAGAGCACAAATGAAAAGATGAATAGAAGGTGAAGGAAAGGGGCTTCATGGACATTTACACCATAATGATTTTAGGAGCAGATGCACAGTTGTTCTGAACAATCTTACGGAGCAAGTGTCCTGTTCATAATTATAGGACAAATATCCATGACGCTCCTGTCTTTCAGCTCCTATTAGCATAGAGAAACAACTGTCAGTGTGTCCGCTACAAGGAACAGCTGTAGCGGACTCATTGATAGTCGTTTCCACGAGAGTTAAATTTCCCCTAATAGATGAAAAAAATTTTCCCATGATGTTTTATCTCCACATGACAAACGACCAGCAAAATTGCCGCCACCACGAACATCTCGCGACCTTGAATGTGATCAGCTCCTCTTTTCCTTCTGAAATGGGAGAGCGTTGATCATCTGGTCTTGTGGTGTAGTGGTTATCACGTCTGCTTCACACGCAGAAGGTCGCCGGTTCGATCCCGGCCAAGACCTACCTTTTGGATTTTTTCAACTTATTTAGTGAAAATTTCTCTTACTGTGTACTAATACATTGATCTGTAGTTGTTATCTTTCAAGGATTAACGTGCGGATTAAACGAATGGAAATGGTCTTTAGTCTTCACAAAGACTTTTCAACAATTTTGCAGTGACTTATCAATACTAACACTGAATAAGATTGCGAGCTTTGGCGCTCGTTTATTACTCATTTCTTCACTTCGTATATTTTCCTCTTGAAGGCATAGCCGTAAGAAAATACAATAGAGAATGGAAAGTCGATTCCTCGACCTCATTTCGCCTCAAACCATTCTCCATTATATTTTTTCTGACATGGATTCATCGAGCTGTAATACAGGTTCGATTCTCTGATTATCCTTATAAAAACACAATTTGACCCTTGTAGCTACTCGCTTGTTCGATTTGCCTCCTGAGCTACTCTTCGATTGCCTGAAGCCTCATGACCTCAACAGTCTACGCGCTGCTTGTAGTCGGACAAGAAGCGTGATCGATCGCGACCTTAAATCCCTCTACAAAATGTCGGCTTTTGCATAGCGAGAACGGAAACTTGGTTCAAATTTGGACAAACCGTCTGCAGATGCCGCCTTTTCTTTTGAATGAGAATGTATTGGTCGGTGAATATTCAACCGACAACAACGGGTTGGAATATGAAGGAATGCCAATTGAGGAGTTCGCGGAGAGGCTCACTCGTCCGTGTCTTTCATTTTACTGCAGGGTGTTGTATGGACTTTCTCCTAAACAACTCGAGATCATCCAACCGCTCATCGATCGATGCACAACACTTGGTCTTGATTATTGCACGTTGACCATTCCGCAGAATGACCAATTGAAGTTGCTGAGCAGTCCTGGCCGTTCAATTGATGTATTGGAAGATGATCATATGGGAATTACATTGGACGAAGAACTATGCAGAGGTAAATAATGTATTCAGAACTTAGTCGTTTAAAAACATTTTTTCAGTTATCGGATCAGGTGCTTTATGTATAGAAACTGGTAATACCACGCTTAACGACGACCATTTTAATATCTTTGCCAATCGTGTCGACTTATCCGGGATAGATCTCCGAATGGACAACAGGATCTCTGAAAGCGCAATTCTATTGTTCGTACAGGTTTGAATGGTTTTCATTAGGGTCTCGCTAATGGGACGTTCGCTCGTTACGAATTTACCGATGCTCTATTTACAGGACGCACTGAAAGCTTCGTGGACGAAGAGTTTGAGTTTGATAGGATCATGGTCTCACTCTCAAACTCCTTGGAACTATCGACAGTTCTTGAAGCAAATCGGTGAAGAGATCAGTACGGTCGCAGAAACTGAGGAATCGAGTATCTTGACCATTCGCTACGAACTTAACGACCGCCTTGTAAACATGCAGTTAAACAAGCATATTCGATATTGGATTGAGATGAATGCAACTTCAAAAAAAAATGATTCCAGACCGAATTATTTTCAAGTGAACGGTTTAGTTAATCATCTAATTTTTTTATCAACAAATTATCCATGTTGATAAAATAACTTCACTCGTCACATGGAAAGCATCCCAACTGTATCCTATCGTGATAAGTGATCGTCAAAATCTCTCTAAGTGAAGTCTGCAAAATATCGAAAATCATATGAAGGCGACCGCGTACTATTCGAACATGGGATGGCAGTAGAGACAGGACATTTAACAAAAATTATGAAAAAATTCACGGATATTGATTCTGAGGTATAGATTACAGCTGTCAAATCGCCATATTTTTACGATTTTTTTCGTTCGAGATATTGACATTTATTGATTTCCCACATAGCGATGATTGATGATCTTCTAGTCCCAATATCTCGGTCAATACTTAATTAAACCCCATCATATAATAGCTCATTCGAAAGGTCACGATGCCTAGAATCTCCCTGCTCCGTCTACGCAGCCACTCTTGTCCATTTTCAGGTCCGCCTGAGGGCACAAACTTTCACTTTGGGATAACTTTATTCTTTTTAACTTCCCCCCTCTAGACTCTTCACAGGGCGATGCGTACTGCCTCACAGTGTCTGAAAAATATTTTCCCCTATTTTTGGAAGTACTGCTACATGGTGCAATCTTCCAAAAACCTGTCAGGATGACGGTATTTACGCCCATTTCGACCGATCTTCTCGCTAAAATGAAGGAAAATGAGATGCTCCAACGTCTCATTGCGTCCAATTTCGACTATGTTTCAGTTTGATTTGTCATGAACGTTATTCTTAGTGAGTACATCCAATCCCGCATAGTAGCTTCCGAAATCAGCGAATACACCTAGGGCACAGTACATGTAAAATGCCTAGTTATTTTTTTCGGAAGTTCATTCAACATCTTATTAACTTTACTACATTTTTCATTTCCCACTTCAACTCTTTCGTCCAAATTCCGTTTGTCCACTAGATTCTGCTCACTCAGCGATCGAAGCGAATGAGATGACGAAGGAATGTGACGTCAGACATATTCAATTCCGTGCAATCGGGGAGGGAGGGTGGAATTCCAATGCGACTACAACATGCTGTCCTTCAAGTGGAATTTGTGCGAGCTTTCCGGATTCCTCGAATCCATCAATTTGCTGCTCATCTCCCTTAGCTAGTCATTCTTTTCGGAGTTGCTCCCTGATGTTTCCCGAAATACCGGTAGTATTGCACGGGATTGGATATGTCTGACGTCACATTCCTTCGTCATCTCATTCGCTTCGATCGCTGAGTGAGCAGAATCTAGTGGACAAACGGAATTTGGACGAAAAAGTTGAAGTGGGAAATGAAAAATGTAGTAAAAATTATATATCGAGATATTGTGACTAGAAGTTCATCAATCATCGCTAAGTGGGAAATCAATAAATGTCAATATCTCGAACGAAAAAAATCGTAAAAATATGGCGATTAGACAGCTGTAATCTACACCTCAGAATCAATATCCGTGAATTTTTTCATAATTTTTGTTAAATGTTCTGTCTCTACTGCCACATTCTGTTAAATTTAGTCGAATAGTACGCGGTCGCCTTCATATGTAATGATACCTGAAAAAAAAGAAATGAAATTTAGGTCTTTTTGGTCCCGCACGGTTTTTCATATTTTTTGCCTCTTTAATCTTTGGATTATCGATTTTCTGTTAACGGCTATGTTGTAGATTCATTATTCAAAATCTCCGTATCATTGTTGCCAAAAATAGTTTTCCGATGTCACTCAATTTTCGCTGTTCAGTAGAGTGGCATTTGTCCCATAGAACAGGTGAAAGTATGTTTCAGTTACAAGAGCGCAGATCTCTCTCAGAAAGCGAGTATTCGTCTTATCGTTTATTGTGCCAACTCGTTTTATAAAATATTTTGTTCAGTCGAAAACTATTTAGTTATGCGATTCTTATGCTACGTAATAGTGAAAATGCTGTTAACAGCGACATCGTTTGGTCTCACTTGCCATAACACCTACAGCGGATCGGACATATACAGGTAATTTGTTCATCACCAACAATTATAATCTAAATAAAGTCCGTGTCTCGGTGAGATGTGCGTGATCTATGCTGTCCACGGAGTAACAATCCATCAGGTAGGCCTATCCTTTTTCAGTTAATTTTTAACTATACAGTGACAATATCGCGATTTTGCATGTTTCAAGCGCAACATACTGATTTTAACTCTATTTAGATATTTAGTAATAGTAAATTATTTATACGAGTAACATCACCATGATTCTAATCGTAATTATTCTGCCAGGGCTGTGCCTTTGGCGAAGAATTCTTGAAACTGGAGGAGAGATGCTACAGTGGCGACAACGAAATGTTCTGCGTTTGCATGTGAGCGTTCGTGTTCCTCCACTCAATATTCTTTTTGCAAATACATCGTACGGCAAGGAATACAGGCATGGATAGGGTGTCTAAACTATAATTTCATGCATTTCTCATTCGTCTAATTACGCGGAACAGTTGTCTCTACATCCGCAGGCACTAGATGAATGAGAGATGCCAAATTGAACGTTTTTAATAGAAAACCTAGTGCACATATCAGTGTAAATCATACCTGCGAACATATGTTTGCAGATGCTGATCCAAATTTACTATTTAGGTCGGGCAACTACTGTAATAATGAACAGTTTATATACGCGACTGCTAATTGCACTAACCATGGACTGTTCGATCACTCGGTGACTTTTCTAAATAATTATTTTCGCAAAAACTACTTTCTGTAAACGTAAACTCTTTCTAAAAGAGAACGAGTTAGAAAATAATAGATGGTGAAATTTAAGACACGTTATTTTTTCAACTGAAGCTAGGGTGGAACCGGGTGGAAAACTTTCGAATTAAATTCAGATTTTTTTCCTGGAAGTAGGTATGGGCACCCCTATGAACGTCGTGTACTGATTCGGTCTGAAAAAATTTCGCAATCGTTTTATAAATGAATTTCGTCATAAT